>JAUJYV010000118.1:0-99761 GCA_033995625.1 Ophyiulus pilosus
TCCTTTCTGTTTACTTTCTTCGACGTTCGGCGCTGTTATTCATTCTTCTCCGTCTCTCTATTTGCTTTTCTCCGCTCTCGCCTCGTTACTGTTATTTGCGTAATCTCCGGTTGTTATCTTTCTTTATTTACTTTTCTTTATTCTCGCCTCATCTTTATCTTTATTTCATCTTGCCGTTAACTTGCTGACCTTTTCTTTTCTCCTCGCTTTTATCTCTCTCCGGTCACGGCCTTTATCTTCCGATCGCTTCCCTTATCTCTTCGATCTCACAACCTTTGTCTTCGCTCACGCACGCCACTCTCCTTCCGATCTTTCACCTCCTCTCCTTCCGACCTTTCACCTTCTCTCGCCGATCTCTAATCCCGTTCTGACCCACCTTTTCTCTCCCTCTCGCTCGCATCTCTTTCTCTGCTCCCTTGCGCCCTCTCGTGGGCCACACCTCTTTCCGAACTTTCTCGAACCTTCTCCGTCGGCCCGTCGCTAAACTTTGCCCTGGCGCTCATTCCATTGTTGCTGCGAGGAATGTGCGCGATGCGCGGTCGGTTCGAAGTCCGTTTTTTTTGTTTGGGGTGTAGGGCGCCAAAATCGGGGTTTGGATTTGGGCGGTCTTACATTCGTAAATGAACAATGAAATAACATACGTATTCAAAACATATTTATTGTAATTGTATTTGAGAACTATTTTGATTTAACGATTTGGGACTTTTCAAACAAATTTGGTTATTTTCGTAAATTCGGTGATTTAAATCCTATTTTGTAAATCAACCTTTATTTCCCTTAAATATTTGAGCATTGGCATACAGTATACTTATTATGGAAAGTTCGCGTATTTTTATTAAACAATTACGTTCATAATAAAAGTAAACTGATGTGCTTATTCCAAGGCACTATAGTATTTGAAAAATGAAACGCTTGAAACAACGCGTTTTATTGGTCCATAAGCAGTAATTTGAAGTAGCTTGCATGGCGTATATTTCCAGCTAATTTGAATGATTATGAGTTGTTGGAGGGGTATTTCATCCTCTGATGAGTAATTGCGGCTGTTATTCCATTCATTATGCAATGCTGAAAAGCAATTTAAGCCGGAGCGGAATCCATATTTTTATAGGTCCATTCGATGTAACATTCATGATCAAATATGTATATAAATTATCTTAAGAAGACATGCACTCATTGCCGAATAGAACGACGTTAACGAACGCATTCAACATTGGAGATGCAATTTTAAAAAAACCATCATGTCATAGAAAAGATTAAGCATCTCAACTAAGAGATATTAAAACATTGTAGTCATCCCCGATGTTGAACGAGACGCGAATGGCTGTACTTAGGTCTTTTAATAATCATTACATTCGAGTCAGCTGCTTTTATTGTACAAGATATATTGCTTCGCATATTAAAATAGGAGCATAAAACAGGCCGAAAAATCGTTCGTTGCCTACTTCTGACAGAGGCCCCTTTGTGTTATACAATAGGCCAAAGGACACTCGTGAATTTTAATTAAGCGAGAAATAAACACATTCGTTTCAATTAAATACAAATGAAACTAAAAAAAACCTGTATGATTAAGACTTCCAGTATCTGGGATTGATCTAAAATATAAAATTCATTATGTAAATATCGGAATGATTGTTATTCTGATTGACAGATTCTATCTTATATACTGATGAGTTTTTGAAGATTGCTTCAATGTCATTCTGTTGTTTTATAGTGCAATTTGTAACTTGACATTTTTTCATGAAAGGCCAAACAAAAAGTGCTGACGAATACTATAATCGTCACTAAGCACCATCCAAATGTTAACCTATCCTTCATTCTCTATGATCAAGGATATCTTCAACGGTTTCTAGTATCGTGTTTGTGTTATTTGGACGTGGATTGCATTCATGAAACCATCTTCAATTCGCTAGTGGTCACTAATCATTCCTGTATGACCACTTAAGGAGAAACTTGACATTAAACGATTTCTGAATACGCCTATTGAAATCCAGATATTACTAAAAGAAAGGAGATGTGAAATAACGTTTGAGGGTTGCAAATGTAGCGAAAACATCGAAATTTATCTTGGGAAACAGCCTCGTTTCGAGGTTAATTACATCTATCGAAAATCAATTTGTAATAAGTAAGCGCTGGACCTGATCAAATTGGATGCTGCTTGATTGCGTACCAAAAACACTTGAAGCTGATGTAATAAGCGGGTCGTTTTCTGGATTTTAATCCTTCTCCGGATTGATTAATTTCACATGAAGTTCACAATGATCTTGAACGGTATAGATAAACGTTTGTTTTACGAAATGTTGGTAGCTTAACTTTAAGACCAGTTTCTTCCAACCTTATTCATCTCACGGCGCACTAAACTTGGCTCGAAATTGTTATCTATGCAAGAAAGCAAAATTAGTATCTTTTGTATTTCTCTTGTATTTTGTTTTTGAACAAAAAATGTGTTGCGAATCTGTAAACATCAATTTGGTAGGAAAAAAGCATTTTGTGCAAGTTCATCTGAATTCTAGTCGATAGTTGACGTCACTCTTTCGTTCAAAATTTTCGTGTTCGAGGATTTTCTTTGGGGGATTTGTATCGGATCTTGTATCGATAGCCAGTGTCATTCAAAGATTTGCAATTCTATGAATATATTTATTAAAACTCGCCACAATTTCAAACCTAACCCCTGCGAGGCAAAAAAGGTGGTTTTTGGAAATACCCATCGCGAGTCTGCTTAGAAATTGAAAACTTCAAAACGCCCATGACCACGAAACTGCTTACGTTTGTAACCTTTTCATAGCATTACATGCGTTTGGTTATAGCTAAACTTCAGAGCATCTTTCCTATACTAAATGATGTACAATTTTTAAAAATTCCCACTTTCATTCAAGATGCTATATCTGCCATTGAAATAAGAGATTAAATGTAAATTTAATATAAGATTTCAGGATTAGCTCATCTAAAAATAGCTTTTTTTATGTAATTCCGGCATTTTATATGCATTTGTTGATGAAGTTCTCTCTTATCGCTGCATGGTTATTATACAAGAAGCCAATCATAATTAAATATAAATATGACTGTCACAGCCAAGTACGTCTCCCGAAATTATATTAAATTTAATGGATTATCATTAGTAGAACCTTAATTGAATATACTGCGCTGAAGATCATGTATCAAAGCGAATTAGATTGCCGTTGCGCAAGGAGGAGTTAAGTGGCGTATCATCATTATACCGTTGAAATTTAACGGGGACAGAAGACGACAGAAGATTTCTTAAATATTGATTCTCAGCTGAATATGTACTTGTGTATCAAATTGTGTATTTCTTATTAAGCAAGATAAGACAGTTCGAAGACGTTGCTAATGTTTCTCATTCGTTAGCAGAATGTAGTGCACTTTCAAGATGTTGCTTTGGGTCCTTTTTGGAAAACAATCACCCACCTTAAAAGCGGTTTAATTGGGATTAATTGCCGAAAGTCGAGTGCCGTCTTTCCTCTAATTAGCCTTTACAGAAATGCATTCGAAACAAGGGCTAAATGATGGATTCGCCATTACATAAATTGAATAACTTTGACATCTGTAATTCAGATTTATGTACGAACGCTGGAATAGCAAAGTCATATTAAACAGTGACGTAATGAGGTTAATTCGTGATTAGAAACAGAAATTAAGAGATCGTTGCAGTTTGCTGAATGTGGGCAGATGAAGAGAAATCGCAATTTACCCTCTACCCCATTAAATCACGGACTGTTTTATTAAAAGCGCAAATATATGTTTGTGATCTCGTTGAAAATCTGACGTCATTTCCAGTTCATTTCCCGTAGACATAAAACCGGGATTATGCGAATTACTGGAAATATCCGTCACGGAAACGGTTGTAACTGCAATTTGAATGAGATTGGTGATAAGAGGTGTGAATTATGAAGCGTTTTATCAAAGCATGGAAAATAAAAATTGTATAAATTTGTGGGTTTTTTTTTAGTTTAAACGAAACTAACATTTCCATATATCAAATTTATCAAAATTATATCATTAACCAAGATTCTACTGCTATGAGTATTCCACACCAGCATGAAATAGGCACTTAATTATTTATTGTTTCATGGGTTACAGAAATGTAAAAAGATGGTATTATAGGAAGGGGCAGACGGCTGTAAGAGCGCTAGGGTGACTGTATACCAACTTAAGCCGCCTAACAACTGCGTAAGGATTTTATGTCCAAATAAAAGCAACTTTCCTCGGGAAGATATAGGAAAAACAGCTTTTAGGTTGGTTTTCATGACCATCAGAATGGCCATTATGATTACCGTGTGCGAGCATGGTCCAATGGTGGATTCGGGGTCTAGGTCCGTAGCCCAAACTGAGCTAATCCCTGAGTCTCGCCTCCAAATCCTGGACAATACTTTAAAGCTTTAGAAACCATAAAAATCTTGTTCGTTTCTCATTGATTTTCTCTTGCCTGTTGTTAGGAACAGCGCCTCCCTCGTCGTTTTAAATTATAAGACGTTAGGCCACGAGGTCTGAAAAACTGCAAACAGAAATTGCGCGTTTCTTACACTACATTGATTCGACAAGGTAGGCCCGAAAAATGCGCAAATGGCCCTTTTGGCTTTGGCACGGTCCATTTAAAATAAATTAACTGTCAATTAGAGTCGTGAAAGAACCGTTTCAAAGTGTATTACCTAAGACCCGAACGTCTATGCTGTCAGCTAGGCGCCCCCATAAAACCTTACTATTTTGGAATCAAAGAAAACGTGAATTAGGGATTGCCGAGATGGGATTTCGCGGGAATTACAACGTCTCGATGATTAATCAAATTCGGTCATTGGGAAATATACGTACACGCAAGCAAGCTAGAAACGGCTGGTTAAAGGTTCCCGCTGACGTATTTCGGTTTATGAAACTCTTAAAGAAAAATTTCATTATGAGGATTGGGAATTATCATAATTACCTCATAACTTAACATAAATGTTTTCAAAAACTGCAGTGGTGTACGAGTATTCTTAACGGGAATGCCGGCATTGGAGAAACAAATTCTAATGAAATTTTGAAGACTGTTATGATTGATACTTTCATTTTCTTAGTATAAAAAAACAACCAACAATACAATTGGAAAAACTTGTAAAAAAAATATTTCCTGGAAAACATGAATACAGCTTTTTTATCTAGCTCGAATCGATTTTCCGTTTAAAACCAGTTTTTTCTATGATATTTATAGGTTTAGGTCTGAATATTTCATTAGTAAGTCATTATTGGGCGATGAGTTCACGTTGTTCATAGCCTTATCAGAAACGGTCATCGATTGTCCTCATAACAAGATTTCTATAAATAGTGATATTCTTTTGTAAACCGATTTAAGGACTGTCCATCAAATTCTACAGGGTAGAACATTGCATCTTGAGAGCAACAATATGAGGAAAAATATTAGGAACCCTGTTTTGAGTTTTTTTAACTTAGATGTGCATCTGAACAGAAAATAGCCTATTTTCATGAGCACAATAGCAATGACCCAAATATTTGGACATTTGACATTACGAGTGTTTGCACAACAATATACAGCTTTCGCATGTTAATCATGGATTTAGGTAAAATTAAACATACTCAAGGGTTTTCAAACGATAACGTACAGTGTTCCAATTAATACAATGATAAATGTCAATTAAGACCCGTTAACGAAGATTGTCCTAATCGGAGTTAATGCAACTCGCCCTAAGTGTAATACCACGACAACGGCTTTTATATGCAGCCGTTTCGTGCTTCTTCCGCTATCTGTTTTCATTTTAATTTGACATCAGATATGAACGTCCAACGTAATGACCAATCGATGGCCACCACAGATTATGGTAATTTATAGCGGCAATTTGTTGGTCGCGTATATATTACGAGGATAATATGAAAATGCCCAGCGTGCTAACTTTAGATTAAGGTCCATATATACTCATGATGTGTGGGGTTTTCCCGTCTTTGTGGCTATTCAAAACCATTTCCCATCAACTTATAATGCAATATATCACGCAATTGTTTGAAAAATAGCCAGTTTCCTGAAATATGGAGTTACTGGCACGATGTTTCGTTGTGTACATGTTTCTATTTGCAGAACAAGATATGCGTTTTTGGCAGAAAATGCATTATTTTTTTTAAAACCTTGACGCACTTTCGTTATTTTTGGGGTTATTTGGATGATGGAATTATCGTAGTTTGTATAAAATGTTCACGATACTTCAAACTCATAAAAATGAAAACCTGGTTTTATTTTTATTTTGATACGAGCATTTGAAAATTTTGATGTTTGTTGTTTTTGTTTAGTTGAGTTTTCCCATCGAATCTTTATTGATATTTCCACTAAAGTAGTAGATGGTATGGAAGCTGCGTTATTTGAACCGAGGTTTGTGTTATTAAATTCCGGTATCTTTTTTTGCGAGGAAACTCTCCTGATTTTCGACGTGGATTTATGCCTTTTGTTTTTTAATACTTTGGAAAAATATTGAACCGTACATTTGGTTGAAAGGCTGTAATAGCCTCGGGCAAATAAAAACTCCTTTCAACAGCCTTCTGTATCCGTATTTTTAATAGAAAGAAAAGCTGGGAAATCATCCTGGGAAATTCTCCCAATATTTGCCAGCTGTGTCCTCAATTTGTTATCGCGTAGAACGAAGAACGTTTATGTTGTTTTTTATTCATACATTTTATTTCATTGCGAGCTGAAAAATTACTCATCTACTCCAAACGAATTCTAGCAGTGATTAATGTCGTAATCAATATTAATTATAACGCGTTTGAAATAAGTAAATAATCTCGAGCTATGCATCAAGGCTGCTACGTTTGACAGGGCTTAAAAATTATAAAACATTCATATTGGTAAATGAACTCATCAGTTCCACACAACTATAATTATACGAGTAACAAATGCCAATGTCTGCTCTCCTTGCTTGGTTGGCATTTTCATTAGTTTGTGTAAATTCCGAAATTAGTGAAAGTTTAAAAGCTTTTGGCATGTTTACTGATTTTATATCTCATAAAACAAACAGAGCTATAGCACTGACGCTTTGATGAAGATTGGTATTCCAGAATATTTCTGAGAATCAACCTATTTGAAAGTTTGGATTTCCTTATCATCTGGAATGAGTTGATACTGTTGGTTACGTTACAGGATAGCCACTGTCCACCAGATCTCCGCCCTTGACGTGGCCTCCGAGCACTTCTACTAGCTGGTAGCCATTAGTTTTCGTTTACATCTTGTATTTAATTGGTTTTAGGCATATACCATCATCAAGCAAAATAATACTAAGTTGGATTAAAATTGGCATCTTAACGATTTGGCCAATTTGGAGCATTCGATCTCCTGCAGCTATCTTGTTTATAAACGGTTTATAATATGCTATATGCCATTAAGTACGAATTTTTTTATCTGCTACGATGGAGTATATTGTAGTTGGAGGGTATTTATATGAAACCACTATCAATTCCTCCCTTGGGTAAATCTCTATCCATGCAACTCTTGTTACCATAGTTAGTTGCCATGGTGATTGTCTTATAGCTGTCACTGATTATTTGACCCGTTCAGCCCTTGCGGCTATATCATATATATTATATTTCATCCCATCATATACTACACCGATATGCCACTTACGATGACATACCGTAGTATATATACTATTTCCTGCTTGGATTTTAGACTGTTTGTCTTCGTCGGATGCCCTTCCTGGTTTCATTAAAGTTTTAATTAAAAGTAGAGAGCTGCTTATCTGACTGCTCATTTCAGTTGAAACTCATGTTGCACAACCTGTTAACTTCTGGTTAATTTATTTTATAGGCTACTCCATGTTTTCGATTAAGAATTTGTACTAGAAAAAATTTGGAATGCCATTGCTGAAGTTTATTTGTCCACGCGACCATGCTTATTCCTGCTTACGACTGTTTATCAAAATTTCACAGAACTAATAATCATTTAAGTTTGTGTTGTATTATTACGATATTAAACCTCTCGTTTCTCGTTATATTCACTTAATAAACGAGAACAAATAAACGCTCTACTGTCAATTTGAGAGATATTTTTACAATACTCGTTTGGCGGTTAAGTTGTTATTTTGGTTGTCGTGGTTCGTAAGACAAGCGTTAATTGTTAATGTTGATTGGACAATTATTAACACCGTGAATTGGACCAAACTCGTGTTGGCGTAATTGGCGATTTGCATCGTGTTTTGGTCAGCTTCGTCATTTTGTTTTGGACGATTTAAGCCGATTAAATCGTCTATTAAAGTAATCTGAGCTTGACGCAACCCGTCAATACTAAACCTATTGATCGAACGACTAATCCCCCTTTAGACTTTGAGCAAAAATCGATTCTTCTTAAGATTTTGTCTCACCCACGGATTAATTTGTGCAGTCTAACAGAAATTATTACTTGGAAATAGACCATTGTGATCCAACTTTCTTCTACGATCTCAAAATGACTACTTGATTTTCCACTCCCAACTCCATCAAAATGCAATTTCGATCCTGTTTTCGCATTATTCATGCTTTAGCATAGGCCTTCTTGAATACGGATCGTTTTCATCGTTAATTTATTAGCGTATGCATATTCATAAAAATTGAATTCAGCGATGTAAATTCTTTCATCGTGAAATAATAAATAATCGAGGATGTTGGCTTTCTCTAAATATTTCATATATTAAACGTGTACTCGGAAATGCATGCAGCGAACAGAACCTCGCTAAGCAAATTTCTGGTTTATATCAGTGGGTTGGATGCAAACATTCGTATCCAATTTCTTAAAATTAATTATCTGCAATGTGAGATGCTCTTCAATGGGTTGTTATACTTCCAATAGAACTCCACGCATTTCTAGAAGTCAGACTCTTCAGGAGCACTTCGTGGATTTTTGTACAAGCAATATTTGGCAAGTCATAAACTGGAAATTCAGCTAAGTAAAATAGGGTAATAATATGAAGTCTTAAAATAAAATATATCCATGGAAAAAACAAGTGTCATGTTTAACTTGTTGTTTCATGCAATGTTAATTCTCCAAAGATGCACCGTTATTAAAAGGATAATTTTGCAAGAAGATAATCGGTTTATTATGATTTACATTCTAGCCATAGATGGCGCTTTATCTCATGTTTCTTTGGATTTGTATTTCAATCCATCTTCTGTGTTTGATCCACTTCAACGTTACTTGCCAAATAATTTTCATTTACTTTTCGTGAATGAAATTGTCAAAAACAGGAGCGTACATGTATACCACATGTTTCTGCCATTTTAACCAATGCGGTAACATATGCTTTATGCCTCATTACCATTGTAGTTTCCATGGTTTCAGGCGTGTTGTTTAAAAGCCCTATCCACTTTATAAAAAAATAGGATTTCACTATTAGTATTGTCACTGGGGATTAATACTTTTAATGTCATTAACGTGATTAAAGATTTTGTGTGACTTAAACAGCATTCTCATCCTGTTTTATTGTGTTAAGCCCTAATAAGAGGATGGATTTTTTTATATTTATCGTCACCGAAATCGTTGCAATTTCGGCATGAGTAATTTTCTCAATTATTTTTTTTAGTAATTTGTGAACATAAATCAATTTGCAGGCGATGGTCGCGTTTGCGTTTTTAAAACTCATCGCTCAGCTAAGCCTCATCTTTTAATTTAATTATGATAATTCGTGCGGTAGATTATCTGAGCAGTTCAGTTCACTGAATCCAACTAGGGAATGTGTGAGCTAATACTACTTAAGGATTATTGTTGTGGATAGCATTTATAAGTGAATGTGAACGCCGCCATCTGCTAGGAGTCCAAATTGATCATAAAATCCCCGTCGAAATTGATTTTAAGTGTTCCTTGTCTGGACTCAAATACAGGCCTAATTTAAGCAGTGTTGGGGCTTGGAATTTTACACGCGCCTTGGTTTAGAAATGTTAAAAATTGCGATGCGGTCGCCGATTTATAAAATTTATATTGATCTGGTTCATACAATTTTTATATTGTACGTTACAAGTTTTCGTTTTTAAACTAATAGACTCATGTTTTTTAGTTTGGTTACACTTTCCATTATATCAAGTTCAAAGAAATTTTGCAAAAAGCAAAATTAAAACAATAACAAAATGTTCAGATTCTTTGTGAATTGGCAAAACGTCGAAACTACGTATACGACTACTATATAGCATCTATAATGATAGTGCTTATCATGGGAAGAGGGAAAATTTCAGTGTTTTTAGGAAACCAAACGCATTTGAATTTGAGATATATAGGAGTATCATATCATCGATAATATTACATGGGAAGTGCATGCGTGTTTTGCACATTATATGTAGATAATGACTACTGTCACATGGAAGGGATCCATCTAATTTTCGGCAAAATGGGAGATGGCATACCATCCATTTCTGTTTAAAACTGTCACTGCATTGCGTTTACACGAAGGGATATTAGGCTCAACTTTGACAGCCAGTAATATTTACGACTGATATTGAATGACATCGAACCGAAATTATTATTTGTCATGCTTCTCATCGATTAAATGAAACATTATACAATTTTATCGCACTGAAGTCAGGCATGCTTTTGCCTGTACATGATTTGCATACAACTAGTCATTGTATTCTTCGAATATTTTTTATTCGTAAAATCTGAAATTTAGAGAAATATCAAAGGTTTTTAATTTTTATATATTTTTATACATCATAAATCTGTTCATTTCGCAATTTGTTTATTTTGGTGTACTTTTCATGAAAACTGTATAATTATACATGTTTTTAAGTTTGTAAATGTTTTTTTTTATCAATTTCCACTTGGTAACAAACTCAAACCTAATAAAGTTTAGTACAAGGAACCTGCATCAACCTTAATGAATATTTTAAATTTCTTAGAAAGTTTCATCTGCCTTCCAGTGTAAACAACTGATCTCTTTGCTCCTTTTCCGAAATTTTGCTTTTATCTTTACTTTTCGATATGCTTGGTACATGTTTGCGTTATATCTTTTCTTTCCTATTTGTTTAACTTTTGTTTATTTTTCCTCGTTTTTTTTTTTTCTTCATCTTTTTTCTTCCCTTAATCTTCTTAAACTTTGCCATCGATTTTTGCCCATCTTTCAACATTCCGCCATGAGGCTCGTGTATGGTACAACGCTATCGAATCATCTCTTAGTAATTGCTTTATTTCTAATCGAAGTTTCCATTTCCCATATGACAAACACACGTTTTAATTTTTACCAAATAATCATTCACGGGATGTCCCAGATGAGCTCCGGCTACCACCGCCGGTGCATTACCGTAATGTGAAATTTTCTTCCGTCTTTTTTTCTCCCTCGGATGATCAACATCAGATCGCTACAAGCAGAAGCAAGAAATCATTTTATCGAGAGATTATTGAGCTTAGAGGCAAACATGATAGCTTTGCATCAGGGTTATTACTTAATTAAAGGCCATGGTTGCAACGACGTTGGTGTGTCAACATGGATGTCATGTTCAACACGAGTGTCTCGATATAAGCCTAACTTGGGCCGAGGAGATACAAAGGTTGAGGGGGGACGGGTGACGTCATCTGTCCCCCCTCCCCCACCTCCATCCCTTATCCATCTATAGTCTTGGGAATTTGACGAGGGATTTAATTCGTAATATAACCGTTCATAGACGAAGATGAAAAGAGATATACCTAGGTGAAATGAAGAGGAAAATAGTGGTGAGGCATTAAGGAAAGATAGAAAATGCAATGCTTCCTCCTCCCCCTCCCCTCATCCTCTATTTTAGGGGAATTAGAATGTGGGGAGGTTGGGGATGGGCGTGTTTTCATATACGTTGCATTCCCATGCAGCAGCCTCGCAGCTTTGTAAACAAAATAAGGAATTTTCGTGGAAAAGTTTCCCTTTATGCAAAATAGCGAGCAAAATAAACAAGAGTTGAAAACGCAATGGCGAATCCATCAGCATGGCGATGTGCACCCTGAATGCAATATTGGGGCCGCATCTGCTATCGTCAACATGCATTATTCAATGAAGAGACAGAGCCCTTCCCTACACTCTACTTAAACTGTAAATATAGACACGGGCGAACTGATAAGGGCACCCACACAAGAGGAACCCTTGGGTAAACAGCGCTCCGGAATAGGGACTTTTATCATATTGCCTGTGCCACCGACGATACTCTGGATGGTTTGATGACCTCTTCTATATACCTAAATACACACATTGCGATTGTATTTTGGTGACGTCGTCGAACCTCCACTTCGAACAGATTAAAAGTGGTCGAAGCAGGCCTAATGGCCGTGCTATAGGCAATTCTTATCTAGACACTGTTTTAGATGGAGGGATAATGTAAGGATTCTTTATTTTGGTATGGAATATGTAATTGTAGAATGGTTAGTCTATATTTTCATTACCGGTACAAAATATCCCCATTTTAATGTGTGGTTCAATGCATGTTACATCATTGCTTCGAAGAGGTTAAATTTAATCAAAACAGTGTTATAAAATACAAATAATTTCAAAATCGAAGAATTAATTGAAGTGTGTAATGTGGAATGGAATGATTCACCATTTCCGTGCTGATGTGTTTGAGGAACGAAAAATGGCGGATGTCACAGCCGAGGTTAGTGAACATTGTCCGTTCACCATGCGAGAAAACCAAAGAGGTGTTCATCCTGAAATTGGCTCAATATTTGTCCTGAAACCGCTGAGGAAGAAATGGCGGTCCTAATCTGTTAGGCGAACGCAATAACCTGCATTTTCCAGGTGATTTGGGTCTATGCGTGTACGCGCCTGGTGGACACTGGTCAAGTGCTGTGCAGCGTGATGCGAGACTTTGTTCGTACGTGCTTCTTTGTAGTTTCTAGCAATCTCCTTAGCCACGTGGGGTTGCAAATTGCAGGCGATCTATACTACCCGCTGCCAAGTATTAGCTCCACGCGTTTGCCCATTGATCCAGATCGTGCTCGACTGAGTTTGAGCCAAATTGGTCTGAGCAGCTCCACTGCTGATCCCCACCAAATTCGCAACCTAATGCCGCACACATGGACGCACTCTAGACATTGTAACAGTTGTGCATATCGACGTTTTTTTTCTCCCCTGCTTCAAGTTGAACTACAACTACGTATTTTTTTATTCGACCCTCAGCTACAATAAGGTAGAAGTTGATCAATTAACATCGTTTCTGGACAGGATAAACATCCGCTAACTTGACACTCGGAAGTTACATGCTTTGCGTGTACAATATAATGGAAATACTTGCTCATATACACACACACAGCTTTATTAAGATACTGTGGGGGCAGCTTTTGATTTCAATAGTCCTCTATTCCTTCTTGGATTGGACTCGTACAAATTTTGGACAACTTCTCTGATGTTGGCTTTATGAGATATTGAAGGTGGGAATCTGTTCATCATTTTAGAACAGATGCAATATCTTTTGTATAAAGAAATGTGTATCTGTAATGTTATGTATTGTTATTAATTGGTGCATGATATCCTTGTGGAAACCAAATACTTAAATTGAATTTTGTAAGGCACGTCATTTTCCAAATTTTGTACCACGTTTATGCTTCGTTTACCCCGATGATCTTTCGTCTATCTCATTTAAATACGTAAACTTGCCCATGCATAATAATCGTAATTGGATTGCCATTTGTGTTAAAATGCATCTTAATCCACCGAGTTGATCCTGTGAGTTATATGGGTTTCTTAGAAATTTATGATGACAGTGAGATGTTGAACATTTTGTTAACAAGCATCGGAATTGTTAAATATACAGAATATATATTTGATTCTCGGTACTGATATGAAAATCAAATGCAGGTTAGCATAAATTACGTGGCTCGACATTACTGCCCCTCTAAGGACCTTGGCTTCGCATTTTGTGCAATATTATAGTATATAAATAGGCAAGGTTTAGTTTGCGGAATGGAGAGCTTAAAAAAATGGAAGTTGTTAGGGTCTGTTGAAATAATGGATGTCAAATTGGCCGTCAAAAACTGAAACTGGCATCAGCGATTCTTCATCTGACTGCACATTACCTTGAAAAAACAAGCAGTTATTTTCCTCTTCGTTGGTGGTCCGATAGTCTTCCACCCGAATAATCACAGACATTGGTGGTCTGCGGTTTGTGAGACGCTCTGGGCAGTAGACCTCCGCAACATTGTATTCGAGTGCATAATAGATGAAAAGGTTAAGTTCTCCAGAAATTAAGGGGGAAAAGGGCATCGGGATTGTCCGTTTATCTACATAAATGCCGGAAATGACAGAGATAAAGTGGGATAACCTTAACGTTACCACGCAAACAGTGGTCGAGATCGCGTTGTATCGATCGACATTGTGACACTCAACTGTATTAGACTCGTCATGGAGTCACGAACCTGTATTTGTGAACGTGGATTGCTTGCAGAAATTGGCAGCAGTTGGCCTTTGTCGAATATGCCTTACACGGAGCCACGTGACCCCGTACAACGAATGGTGAGCACCGATTTTACGACTACCTTAATCCACGCTTACTCCTATTCGTACACTCCGAAATAATTAATCACGGGCTTATTTTGTAATTTACAATTTGATATTGCTATCTTGCGTTGGATGGTTTTCCAGAGTGGCCATAAAGCGCCCCTGTATAGGAAGCCGCTTTTAATGCTTTTGGATTTATTGTTTTCTTTTGAAATGCAGCGTATGTTTCACCTAAAACGGTGTACACGAATTTGAAGATGGTATTTCATTAAATATATGAATATATAGATTTTTCAGTTAGTTGCCCTTCAACTTTTTCTGGGTTGCTCCCAGTGTTTATTTATTTTCACAAAAGTCTGACGCCGATTTGGTGCCAAAGTACTAGCGTAATGGAAAATTCTTTATTATGGATAGGTTCTTGCAGCTTAGGAATCTCCATGGTAACAAAGACCCAAAGGAATTTGTGGAAAATTCATTCACGATGTGTGTTTCGCATGTTTCTACAGCCAATGCATTGTTGATAAGCTTAGGTCAAGTGTTTACAGGGTGTCAACCCACAACGCAGTTTCTCCATTTTGAAACTATAGTGATAAATTATAAAGCGATTTTACAATCTGAAATCCATGTACTTCCTAAACAAAAGATCCTAAGCTGAAATCGAAATCTACTGTTGGGCACATTTTAGCTAGATTTTTGTAAGATTTTAGAAGATTTTTAGAAGATTTTGTAACATACCTTACCTTATTTGGAATGTTTGAGCAAATTTATAGACAGTAGTTTTGGGATAATAACAGTGTCCATCTAGCTTTCATTAACTGATTTAAAAAATGAAGGATTTAATAAAGGAAAAAAAGGATTTTGATGTTAAAGCATACTGTTGAAAGCATGTTGTGTTTATTTAGGTATTTCATTAATCCGATTTGTCCATTTTTACCCCGTTGTTTATGCATTTGGTTGGTACTTATAGACCGCTTTCTGGACGCCATCTTGAGTTTGTTAGTCCATCCATCATGGGAGGGCTTTCCGTCGTCTTGCATCAACATATTTCGCTTAATATCGTTTCTACTCCAAGAGAGTCCACAGCCCTGTAGGCCTATATTCTGAATAATTTTTTAGGTAGATGCGTATATGTTTTTCGATGAAAAACTGCGTGTCGGCTGAAAATGAAAGCATCGTGTTTTATGTTTTTTGTGTACATCGCATAAATGACAGAATGCTGCCGAAAATGGCTATAACAGTATTTTAGGGTAGAGCATTGGACGACATTATGCGATGAAAATACAAATTTATAGTGAAGGGAAGTGTGAAAAATGTGGGAGCTCAGGCACTAATGGGCCTAGCATTATTTCGGAGGTGAGAGCTCATTTTTCAAAAAAAAAATTGTTCTAGCTTGAGGCAGATCTATACACGGTTGGCGAACATTGTAGTTTATACCAAAGTGTTAAATTGCTTTCGCCCGCACTCATTCGCATCTTCTATAGTACCCTAAACTTTAATGTCTTATTATTTTTACTGCTTGATGCATAAAGGCTGCCTGCTCTCTGCTTATCTTTTTTCACATCAGGGGATGTGTTCAGAACCAACTGAAAATGTACCTGCTAAGAATAATTGCCGTACATGTTGAAACCGTGTTGGCTGTAATGTTAATTAAGAGCAGTATATACCTCCTATTTCATACAAAATTGGTGTTGGTGAAGTACTTAATGTTGCATTAATCATAAAATTCTACTTTTAAAAGTTAGAATTAAGTTTCAACATATCCAGAATTATATCTAAAATTTAAAGGAGAAATTGATCGATGAAGGGAAATATCTGAAATTTTGACGTCCGAGTACCTATCGTGATGCTAAACTGCACCATTTGCTTTGATCAATAACAGCAATTAACTTTTACGATATTGACCCCATCATGTCATTGTGTGATTAGTGAGGCGAGTGATGTGTGGTTTATATCGTTGGCAGATATGTTGCAATTGCTAACGGGGGTCATTGTCATGTCCTGTTAGCAGTGATTGCCTGCGTTCAGGAGTTAGCAAATTGTTCATCTGATCCCCTTGTTCTGAACGATGCGACGACCAGTCAGTGCTCAACATTTGTAGTCCTCAACAAGCTGAAATGCACTTCAAAAGGGAACGGTATCGATTGAGGACAACAGTAACTTTATGTAACACCATCTGCATGAAATATTTAACGAGATGCCCTGTCTGGGTCACCATTACCTATTGTAAAATGAAAGTATGAGGTGATTTGTTTAGCTTCATGAAAGTGTATGCATTTTCATGAGAATAGTTTGTCTTGACTTGATGTTTAATATATTAATTAATATTAGAGAGATTGAGCCAGCCAACGCCTAAACGTTAACCTTAACGTTAGAGTCGGGAAAGGAGAAGCCACGGAATGAACTACCCAATAAACTAACTTACCGTCATGCTTGCACATGCGTGGTTCTTCCCTTCCCGACTCTAACGTTAAGGTTAACGTTAAGGCGTTGGCTGGCCCAATCTCTCTATTTATGTATTGATATTATAAATGTCAAATACTTTTTTAAGAGCATCTATTGCTGTCTTTTCATTTCTAACTTCAATAACAAAAATCTAGCAGATATTATATATTTTGGTAGAAGTTTTATATATAATATTCATACTCAACTTATAATTTCACTATGCATCCATTTCATATCATAGTTTTATATTGATATTTGTTATATGACTACACATAGTCTAAGGGATATTACATTTTTGCAATACACCATACAAGTGGACCATACATTTAGACAAGAATGGATTTTTCGCTTTTGTGAATATCCTGTGCTATTCTTGTTTATTTTGGATGGGTGTCACGCGTACATAACGGAAATGATGTGTATACATTTTGACACGATTGAGAATCTACCGCACGACCTTTTATACTTGGTATAAACGCAATGGTTGCTTATCTTGAAATAATCGCAGTTTCAGTCTCTTGAGTACAGCTTGGGGATGAAGTCGGTAATATCTTTTTTTATATATTTTCATTCTCCTCTTAGGGAAGCACTAAAACCAAACTGTTTCTTTTTGCCATTTAAGGTTTTTTTCTTCTTGTCTGCACTTATTAATTATTTCAGTTTGATACTCGGTTTTCTTTTATTGGTTGTGGCTTAATCCAAATATACGAGCGAATTTGGAGTAAAGGCTTTATGGAGGAAAACGTCGCCAAAAGGGATAAGTGAGATGGGAGACAGACGTCTACCGATGTGTAAATGTCATTGCAAAAGGAAGGAAGGAAGAATAGAAGAACCAAATACATACAAATGGTCGTATTTTCACACATAACGCCTCCTTCTCGGGTTAGCTTCAATTGCTCGTTTCCAATGACCATTGACACCTTTTGTCCACTTGGCAGCTGGCCACAAAACACTTACTTTTTTTTGCCTGAATTTTGCTTTCTCAGACGATGACCATCAGTTCGTAATTTTTTTTCTTCATGGAAGCCTTCCTCCATATATTTAGTCTGCAATTTGATGCTATTAAAACTCTAAGGACCCATAAGTCCTCTTAAAACAACCATTCTAGCGTTTGTTATGTCTCCTAATGGCTGACTGGGTTGTTAATTTCGTACAAAGTATGCGATAAACAGCGGGATTCGTACCGGAGAAAAAAAGACGATGGCTGCGCTGAAGTTTAGAGAAATGGTATTTTCATAAAATGCAACGTGACTCAATGGAAAGATAACAAAACTATAACTGTCTATATTTCAGATAGTACAATAGTCACGTGGTAGCACAGGGGAAAACAAAAATGAATTCGTATAGAAACATGTTTGGTATATATGTCGGAGAAAGTGTACAATAAAAGACATCCTGGACTGTAGAAAGGTCAAGAAATAACATTTGGGTACATTTATGTCGTGTCAATGCAGTACAATTCAAGTCTTTGCTCGTGGCCGATTTGACCTATGTGAACATTATTCAAACCTTAAAAACAATAAAACTGTATTATTATTATAGCGGTAATTTAACATTTTGCAAACCATAATGGTTGGAATGAAATTTAGCATTTTTTGAGGAGGGGTAAATTTATAAACATCGAAAATAATGTTATTGCATTTATAAGCGATTAGTTTCATTTTATTAAATTAAATGCCCCTCTATAAAATTTCTCTCTGGTTTTGTAATCATCATGTGAATTTTATGATCCATTGAATACGATATCCATTACCCTTTAAATTCACTTCCGTATATTGCATATTTATAAATCTTGATACTTTGCGAAGGTTCCTCTCAACTCATACCCATTGCATTTTTTGTCTTGTTTTCCAAAATGGGTTTCGCCATCTTTTCGCATTTGCACTTAGCCCTAATGGATGGAATTTGTTCAGAATGTTGGTTCGCATTTTTCTACCTGATCCTTTATAAAAATTCTGAGCTTCGGAAATTCCTTTCAGAGAGGTTCAAAAAACAAACAAAAAACGGTCGTGTACGTGCAGAAGATGTAATGAAAAAGCTGCAGCATGTCATCGCTATGCTTTGAATGCCCGTAGTGTTGGATGATAAAATATGGCATTATATAGACAAACTTAAGCCATACGTGTAATTCGTAATAATTTGGTGGGATGTTCTTACGAGCATCACAAACTGACGTGCATGTTGATAATACACGATGCATCGATGAAGTACGAAAGATGATGTTTTTCTTTTTTGTATATGTGCTATGAGGGGAGGGGATCCTCGGTTATTGATGCGGATCTATATGCCGATGTGGCATTCAGACTTGCAGAGATGAATGCTTCCCCTTATACGTGTTTTATTTCAGAGGAGCCTCGGAGGCAATGAAAAATCGTTTGTGTGTTTTCAGAGTGCATGTATGCAAAATTTGGTTATATATCTATCTGCCCTCCAACTACATTTGTGTTTAATCAGCCTCATATTCAGCAGCTGTTTGACGATGACACCCTTGCCCAACATCAGCTATTCTGCTACCAAATCATTTGTTAAAGTGCATTGCAGCGTGAGTTTAATCCCTTCAGGGCTTCAAACATTCGCTTCTATAATGCTATTGTATTTTCCTTTATTTATCTACGTCGAGATGTGACAAACTACGATTAGTGTAATCGAAAATTAAAACTTTTGCTAATCCACGAAAGGAGCTGGTTAAGCTCGGATTAGGCTAATCAGGGTTAGGTTGAGGTTATTTGGCGACCATGTGACCTTTATCGTGTCTTTGAAATTGTTAGTTTTATTAATGTTTATTTTTAAGAGAATTCCAAGCCAATTTGTGTTGTTTTTATCGCTTCAGTACGCCAAATCAAAGGGTCACTTGTAGTTTGTTGATGAGTGATGTGAATTGACCTGAACGAATCTGATAAGGTTGAAAAGTGCTAGCTCATTTACCTCGTGGTAAAGGTCGGAGAGAAAACAGGTGCTATATTCAATTTCAGAAAGAGTTCGTATTCAGAGGTTGCCCTCCATTTTCAAAGCTACTTTTCAGCTGAAAAAGCCTTTATCTGTTCGGAAAGAATTTGCTCATAAAGGTATAAATCTGCTTGTATTTTATCTCCAAATTGTCTAGTTTCTTATTTTATTTCCCCTTAACATATGGCTACACATTTTAGCACATTTGATGCTGATAAACTGATGCGAGCTACACGAAACGCCCTTTACCTACGGTGTTTTATGTATTTTTTGATACAGAGCCACTTTATGGCTGCGTCCCTGCTTGTGTTATACATTTTTTCCCAAGCTGAATTTTAATAGCTCCCATATATCTTGTTTGTCGTGCTTTTAAAGTCAATTACTGCGAACAGAGTTGTATGGGTGAAAATGGAATTGAAATCCATCTTATTTCTGTGCGAGCTTTTCATCATTTTGTTTGCCTATGTTGAAAAAAAAAATTCGATTTTATTCTATCTTTTATACGAGTGCATATATGTACTGAGAGTACGGTTTCTCAAACATTGAAAATGCATATAGATTTTTGATAGACCCAGAGCAAACATACCCAATGCTTAGAAATTCTAGCAACTGCTTTCATCGAAATTGAAGTCTATATACCGAATTGTGCCTATGGGGAAAAAGAAGAGGGGATGGTTATGTTGAAAATCATGTGAACTACTATGATCGTAGAGCCTCCTACATGTATTCACATACACATTTGGTTAAAACTTGTTTTGCGCATGGGTATTTTTTATACAAATCATATTAATTGATTATATTAGTAAAAACTACTAAAATATACATTCGGACTATTTCTACAACATGTGTATACATTTTCGATTAAAAATAACTTGAATTATTCCCAATAGCGTATCAGAAGTGTATATTTGTGTTATGAAATGCATACACTTCTAATTTAGTGTCTTTAGAAGCAAATTTCTGTACAAAATGTTATTTCCACGGATAAAATAAAGGAGTAAAGGAACCAAACTACTGCCCCAACCCTATTTTCAGCGACATTTATATTGAATTATAAAACTCTATTTGGAAACATGAAATTCACAAGCAAATTCTTGTCTAAAATAGTATATCCACGGCTCATTCTAATAAAGTGAAGCGTCCTAATTGACGTCATAACCTTTTTAAACAAAAGGCGATCAAAATATAAAAGTGTGTGGTTTGGTTTCTTCAGTTAACTTTTGTAAATTTTGCTCATTATTTCTCTTTGACTGTATTAGAATAGAACCCCCATATCTCATGATGTATTTCTAGAAGCCCCTTTGAACGTGGAGTTTTTGACTCATGTTGTTACAGGGCAAGTTAGTGAGATTACCCGTATTGATCAATGCCAAGCATCGGCTATCCCGTGAGACAATGCTTTTAAACTTTTGTTGCCGTGTGCTTCGCGATTGTGTAATCCCTTTAATCTCGGTGCCAGTACAAGAATCCCCACTTTGCCACTGTCTCCCATGAATAATTGAAGCCATTACGGGTTCATTAGCGATGATTCGTCCCCACCATCCTCATTGTAAAATCCACGCAGGACGCCATTGCTCTTATTAGGCGTAACCTGTAGGCCATTACACTACACGCGTCTACGTTGTCTGCTTATGTTGAATTTTCTTATCCTATTTGGAAACACAGGTTTTTAGTGAACGATATATCGATCAGGTGACACGCGTGTGGCCCATTATCGATTTTAAACTCGTTTTCTGTTTTCTCCACAGGCTCCTATTCGCTAAATTCGTGTCGTTCTCAACCTCACTTGCTCTATATCCAGACCCCTCTCAGCTTTCAAAAGCTTTATTCGCTTATAATTTGCCATGGAACGAGATTGGTAGTTTCGTTAAGTTCTTCTTTGATCGGTGTCAATGGCGATCGTTACTAATGTCTGGTTAGATTGCGGTGTTTCGTGTGGTTGCCAACTAAACCGCTGAATTTCCAAACAATAATTTTGACTGTAATACGCAATGCCACTTATTTGGATTAAGTAAAGTGTTTGGTAATAGTGGTCACAAATGCTCTGTTGTTTTACGCTATTAATAGTGTGGGGACCCTCGGAGATTGTGCTCAAGTTCAACACTTGCATATGACTTGAATTTTAAAAATTTATACAAATTGTGAATATGTTTTGTACGAACCATGGCCATCAAAGGTTTCAGTTTGGACGATTCTGTAAAGTCGATCATTACTTATCCATGTCATTTAGCTCCCCAATTTTCAGCATTGACTGTTATACGACCGTAGTTTCAGGTTTCGAAATGGACAACGGTCACGACACATTGTATCGAACCGCATTATAAAGGTTGCGTTGGTCATCTGGCGCAATCTGTTAGCTCTTTATCTTCAATCTTCTGGGAGTAATTTCTAAGAAAAAAGGGCAAGGCGTCCCTCGGGCCAACCAGAGAGAAATGCTGACAACATAGTCGAGTCGCGTTACACTTGACGAGAATTTGTTTTAATTCTTCGAGTTAGGCCTTGGTCGTTGATTTATTTGATGTAGGCGAATAATAGATTGACAAAGTGCGAGCTTGTGCTAGTAGCTGAAAAGTAGTTTGGAGTGGCGCGTTTTCCTCTCCTCCACTTCAACAAATTTGCAACAGATTTACTACTAAGGGAAAGGGAGAGAGAGAAAAAAAATTGCTCATCAAACCTTAATGGAAGATGTCATGAACAGGTTAAAAGATATTGCAGTTTCATTGATTTTTGTGGAAGACGAGCAAGAGCGCTATAGTTAAGACGCGCTGCCAAATCCAAACAACTTGTCCATCTCCAAATTGTGCGGACTGGGAGTTGCAACGCAACTTGCATGATGTTGGAGGGGTTTATTGCATAATCCCAAAACGGTGTATGACTGAGATGTAATCTGACCCGTGTCATTTCTAACACCCTAGGTATTACTACACAATGATTCGAGGAAACCTGCAGTTTTTGGGGCAAAAAATTGCAATAAGAGATGCAGTATGTGCTATAATATAGTACAGTCGAACCCGCTTAATTGCACAGCGACCCGGCAAGCTCAACATGTGCAATTAAACCGGTTTATGCAATTATCTGGTCACAATTCCGTACAAAAGTTGCACATGGGGCTTGTACAATATGAGATCCAGTGTGTGCAATTATCCGGATTCACATCATGTACAAAACATAGGGCAAAAGTTCAGGGCATGAGGAATATGTGCAATTACGCGGGTTTGACTGTATCTGCGATACGATGAGGATAGTAGAGGGTCGTCAAGGTGTAGATAGATAGTGGTGAAACTTGCTCGCTGACATTGAAATATTATTATCCACATTTGTGTTGTTCAAAATTATTCTAGTATATGGTTGTTACCAATCAAGGCATTTACTTCGAAAGGACATTTTAAAATAAGCTTACCATCTTATACCCCCCAATAACGTGAATTGCATGGTTGCAATAAACTACTGTTTACGGTTGACCAGTTGCGTAAGGCCAATACATAAATTCCTTACTTAATATATTTGTGTGGCTTGATATTTCTCTAGTGTTGGGTTACATAAATCCTGTATCTACATATTCTATTTACAAAGTTAAAATACCTTGACGATATTGCACTTGGCTTCCACGTAAAGACGGTTGAACATTGTTGCGTTTTAATATTGGCTAATGCTAGATTGATGACTGGCCAGAATCTTGTCAACCAATTTAATGAAAGGTTTTCCTTTATTTCCCAAATGTATGGATTGAATGGTCAAGATTGAAATGCATTACTCCTTAGGGTATTTAGAGGGAAACAAGGAGGTCGTTTGGACGTGCTCCATTACCTACCAAAGTATATTGTTGGCTAATAAAATACTACAAGACATGCCCTCTACAGGACAGCGAGGCTGAGTTTCACTTGAAATTGAAACCTAAATGATGCTCGTGTTTCCTACAAATATATATTATACATGGTGAAATGCAATATGATAAAAATCGGTGTGACGCTCATGCCGACATTGTAATACGGTTTATAACTTTTATTAAATTACATAATGTATTTTTCATCATCTTCCAGAATCATGGTATTTAAAATTTTCTGAAATACATCTTAGCAATAAACTAGTAATATCATTGGCATGTTTTATGCAGATGGTCTTCGAGCTGCAATATACAAGCTTATTGATGACTAGAAAATATTTTAGCTAACAATCCCCATTTCCATCTAGATAATTCTTCGAATTGCTTGAGTGTAAGATCAAAAAGTTTGATCGACCAGTGGTTTCTCTCAAATCCCTTCCGATCACTTGCCAGCACTTTACCCACACTATATTATTCATGTATGAGAAGGATCACGTTGATGGCTTGCCTTACTTTGTTGTAACATCAAACTGTACCACCTGGGACATTTCCTACTGTTTTTTTCCCTCTGTTTCTTACTCTGATACAGACGATTCGACTTTGGTTTCTGTTGAAGTTTTTGGCTCATGTTCCTTTTGTCGTTTTTTACGAATCAAAATATCTCTGTAATTCTATTAATGAACTCAAAATTTCAATCCAAATCTGTTTTTAAATATGAATCTGATATACGGTCCAGTACATATACATTTATTTACACGATTTTTACACTTAATTTTCTAGAACAGTGTAAAAGTGTAATGTTTTCAATTTACTGCGGAACCAGTTACCGATGACTGCCCCTGTATCTCGGCAATTCTTGCATACACCTGTGTTCATAGTGATTGCCGCCTATTAGGGGCAGCACCATTTTGTGTGCAAAAGGTGTTTTTTTTTTCAACACATGGCACACAAAATGGCGGTAAAGTTATCACGGCAAATTATGTTTACTATTTATAATTAGTACGTAAACGGTCCATTTTAGATCATTCTTCAAGCTCTTGTCGCATGTATGTGGACCCTTTGCTGCACACTGGTTGAAGAGCCTTAAATGTAAATTTCAATTCTTTAATCGAAAGACGAAATATTCTCGTTGAAAGAAATGCATCGTTCAATCATTAAAACTTGGGGATTACCAATTTTAGTTACGTTGGCTTTACGAACAGCTTAAAACGGAACGTCGTAGACGTGGAAAGTTAAATGAGTGTTTTGTTTTCTATATACAAGACGCATTTAAAGATACTGCTTGAAGATTGTAGCCCAGCAGGGATGTAATTCGAAGTGATAAAAGCAATTGCCTCGCTAGCCTTTATTTGATACAGAAAAACTAGGCATTATTACGTGAGATCCATTGGCGCCCAGCATCGTGCAGCTTCTGGCTGTCTTATTTACTGTTGCATGATTCGGAAAAATTTCGGCGTATAGAGTGCCAAAGTGATTTGCAGTAAACGCCTGCGAATGGTGATGGTGGCGGTTGCTGCTGGTGCATAATATAATGGGATTTGCGCCTTTCTCGGTATTCTTGGGGGTTCACAATAGATTAAAGCTAAACACTTCCGTATATCAAATTGCTGCCAAGGAAGAAATACGTCGAATGCTTGCAGCAGGCAGCCCTGAATTCGCAATGCAATTGTTTTTGTTACCAGCAATGAAATTGCAAACTCGGTGTAACGTAAGCGTTTAATAGTTTGGATATATTTGAAACGACCAATTGGTCCACTACAGGGTGAGCAGTGACACGTAAACGAATTATCATGAAAAATAATGACGTTTCAAATTGTTTCGCAATTTTAATCAGGGAAGAAAAAATAGTGCTTGAAGTTGATCAAATTGTTTTTTCGAAATTTCAATATCGCAAATGCTTGTTTTCTTTATTAAGACCAATACAAATTCTCCGTTAGCTGATTTCGTTGTCATTTCCTTTTACGGTTTCTGAACTTTAATTCACATATTTTCGTTGAAATGCTATCTCTATAAATAAGTTAAAGAGGAAAATGTGAAGCAATGGGACTTCCCCGGACTGTTTAAAATGACTTTTTTCTTTCGAAATAGATTAATTTCACGTTTATTATCTAATGGTTGTCTATCATTACCCTATGGCTTTTTCCTGTCATCCTATGGAATTTTTATTATTAATTCAAACTGAGTTTTTATTGCAATTCTGCACCCCCATCCACTTGAAATGTGCATTTTGTTATTCCCGCCTCATATATATATTTTAATAAATGTCATGTTTACATAGGGTGCAAGCCTCAAAATGCCTTAGGCATATTTTGTACGGATTCCGAGGTAGTTTTAATCTCTCGTTTATTAAATTCCATCTACCGAGATGCTGTATTTTTTATTTTATTTGTTATATGAAAAAACACAGGGATTGTCAATTTCCTTTTTCGTATCACTAGAAATTGTATGCGTATTAAATAGAGTTCAATATAAAAGAAGAAATAATCCGTTGTGTAACCATGTTTCGAATGTTTAGCTCGTCGAGGTTTTATGATAGTCGCCGAATGTATTCAACATGATTAAGATCACTTATGAATTAAATATCTGCCTTCGGGCGCTAATTTTAATTAACAATATTGCGAATTAATGAGCCTGATTCGTGATTTATGCATATAATCTGTTTTGACATTGTAACATACATTAACTTGCGCGATTGTTGCTTTGAGCTTGTTTGTTTATTAACTTTATCATTGATAATTGCATTTTATATAGGTCCATCTCATTTGGTTTTTGTCACATAAAGATATCCCCTTGATAACGTGTGGATGACATACTGCTCTCATATTAATTCTGCATTAAATATGTAAGCATTATGAACAATAATAATGCTGTGCCTACATATGTAGTATTTTAGTAATAATTTGTTAAATCAATAATGCTTTAATTACATTAATATTGTAGGAATGGGATATTTTCGTTAAATTTTCATAGTTTGATTAGGCACCGAATTAACTTTTAACTTGCATTGTAGCCTTTCGATAGCTTTCCTTTTACAATTTTCCATATATTCCATCAACATTTTCATGGATTTACACCCTGTTTTTCACATATATGGCAACTTTAGAAGAAAAACAACAAATGCATACCGTAGTTTTCGAGTTGCAAATCTCAAAGATTGCCCAAAGCAAGTTCATTGCTATTTTTACTGCGTGGTTGTCCATCTCTGCATCACCATTACATTACCATAGATAGCCTTTTAGCAGTACTGCATTTGAAATGTGTTTTATAGTACCCTCTCACCCTGTATATCATTCCGCGGGGCTTTTACATCTATCTGTCACTCTTATTATGCTTTCCTAGTACGAAATGCAGCGAACCTGAAAGGATATAGAGAAAACCTCGTTAAAAGTTGAATGCGATTCTCTGAGCTACTGTCACCTGATATTAGTGTTAACATGGAAAATAGATGCATATACATCTATAGTGTTTGCTTTCGCCCCCTACGCCTCCTCGTGCGCCCTAACCCCCTCTTTTATATCAAATTCTCACTCTCTCTTCTTCTGATATAATTAGTAACTCTAGATGGCCTTTGTAATGCGAGGACTTTGAATGACTCCCTCCCTCTCTCTACTTTATTATTGAGCACCAAATACTCCTTTTTTCCACCATCTGCATCATCCTAGTATACGCGAATTTTAGAGCATTTTTACCTTCCTAGAATCTATGATAGGGAAGATCGAAGAGGGGAGAATTTCTCTGCCATTGTAAAACAAGAAGCACGAGTATTATTCATGACAACTTCTTCGTTTACTCATTTCATACCAAGCGAGTTTACTGAACTCAATTTTTTGCGAATAAATTGAATTATATGGTTTAAGCTGGGATTTGACGATGAACCCATTTTTTCTGATAAAAATTGGCGTACTTTCATGAGTGTACTATTTAATCGTGGGTTTAATGAAATTACTTCTGCGTTCGTCTTTTTTGTGGTTTTTTGATCAAGTATAAGACAAGACAAAGTAAGGTTCGCTTTTTGGGAATGTACTAATGGCAGTCGTAGAAATCTTAAAACATAAACCTGAAGTAGCAGGGTGATGTAGAGCGTTGAACCACCGCCAATGTTTCAAAAATATATTCACCATGAATGGAAATGATAGAGTTTAGGGTTGATAAATAAATGCTCTAATTAGGAGCTGGTTGAATTTGATATATTCAAATTAAGCACTGTATGGTTTATAGTTAACCAAATCTAAGATTATATTCTCTTGTCTCTACTCATCAATTTTGCCATGAAAAATATCGATCTGATTTTGATATGAAAAGGTCTAGAAAGCTCCCAACCTTTCTTTTAGAGGTCTATATCTCCCTACTTGTTTCTACCTGGGGCTTTGTTACATAATGTATTTCTCGTGTCTAGCTTAATACACCACAAAATGCAGCACATTTTTTGCGATCTTTCCAACTAGCAAACACTCGAGAGAATTCCCATCTCAGGATTTAAAGTAATGTTAGTTCAAAAGATTTTTGCTATACATACTAGGTCACCAGTTTCAATTTCTGTACCAAAATGGCGGCCAGCAAAATGGCGACTTTGGTGACTTAGCGTCGCGCAATTAAGGGCATCGAGGGAATTTGGACTGGACTTAATTTCTCATAGGTCACCATGGGGACAATTCTCCTGAGTTATTAATTAATTAGGAGAATAATTAATGCCGAGTTAGCCGGCTACACGTATGGTACTAATGAATCAATTTAAGGGAGTTAATTGGCAAGGCGTTATTAGCGAGGACACTTTGGTCCTCTGAAAGTTGGAGGTGAAGTAAATGCATCAGCGACTAAGGTTGCATTATCTCCCAGTAGGGCGGATAAGCCTGACCTTTGCTCTTTTTCCCCTAACTCCAAATTGTCTTCCTTCGTCTCCAATTTTGAAAATGCACGATGAAAACTATCGATTGGAATTTGAAATGAAAAGACAAGATTGGATGGTGCATGACATGAGTCGTGTTCGGTTATTCTGATCTTTGGTTTCAACCTTGTTCGACAACGCAATTTTACCTAGATTTTTGCATTTTGTTGTCTGCTATTTTTATGGGATCGCGACATTAGTCTTACAGTTTTTCATCAACGTTCAGTAAAGTTAAGCAAGAACTATTATTTTTCCTTGAGCATCTTTGGACCTAGAAGTGAGCTACTATTTCCGTTTATGTCGCAAAAATGATGCCAAATTTACAAAAATGTCATCTCCAAATTGCAGGATATATCTGCATGTTCGAAAATCCGACTCTGTTTATTTATTTGCAATATATTTATTGTTGTATTACGAATATCTATTAGTTCTGTATGGCATATGATTATAAGTTTCGTTTATGGGCAATTCCAATAAATCAGGCGTTATTTTTGCACTTATATTTACCTTAATTAAAACCCCTTTTTAATTATACTCACTCGTGTAGGTTCAGCACAGCTTTTTATCTTCAAAGACTGCTTCCTAATTAACTATTGATTTGAAAGGCTTGTTTTAATTGATTTTTTATGAGAAAAGATGAAATAAGTCAAAAGAAATTCACAGTTGTTAACGAGAGAGGCTTTATTAACGCCAACAAGAAATTTTTTTAAATATATGCAAAATATATACGGCCTCTACGCCAGAATTTGATTATGTTGATTGCTATTGTAATTACTCTTGATCTGTCAAGGTTGCATTAGTACGTGTGTGATAGTTTTTTCGCACGAGCCTTCAAAAAGTTATAATTCCTATTCGTTTTTTAATATATATTAATGAGGAAAATGCGAAAAAAAATTTAAAAGAATTGGATGATAGGAAATTCAGTTATTTTCAAAGAAAGCAAAATTTGCGACGATAAATCGTGTTTATAATTTAATTTGCAGCATTGTTGTACGAAATGGTGCCAATAAATAATTATTTTTAATCCAGTTTTAGCTTTAATCAATTAATATTGATCAACAAAATGTGCTTAGAATCTACATTCAAAATATTAGCTTTAATTGCGAAAGTTTTTGTATTTTAAAGGGTAGCAATTTATATAATTTCAACAAGCTTTTTTATGCTACATTTTTACTTTAACTTTTCTAAGATATACTATATTGATGATGAAATACAGCAAGTTAATGCGTTGCAAATCGATATGTATCTCGTGAGCTACAGGATAAGTAGGCCTGGGCTATTTCAAGCTTAATCTTCAGTTAATGCACTTTTTTTTTTCTTGAAATATCTGTCTTAAGCCATTTGAACCGTTTATTGTATTTCATTCAATTTAGTTCAGAGACGTTTACGTAAAAAAAGGAGCACCAACAGGGATTGTTTTATCAATGTTCAATTGTAATCAGGCCCCCTGTAGGGATTACGAAATATACGCAATTTAAACCCCCTAAAATCAATATGTACGTGCATTATACACATACACATGTCTAGAACTTAACTTCAAACACATTCGAGGGGAATGGCACCAAATTTATGCGCCCGTCGTTTTATGACCCTTTTTATAGTCTAAATCAATCGAAACGATGGCATTTTTTTACCTTAACGGTTCTGACGAGCAATGTTTCAATTTTTAATCGCAAAATAAACTCCTGTTCTCGAACTCTTGTTTGGTCTTGTCACACAGATGCACCAGATTTATACGCCATTAAATGAGAGATCAATGGTACGTTGTGTGTAGCTTCAATTAAGAAATTTTTAAGAAAAGGATAACAAAGATTGTGATTTTAGCCTATGTATTACGCCACATCGTGAATTGATAAATATAGATTGTTAGGCTAAATTCAATGTAGCTAAAGGGCCTGTTACGAAATGCGTGCATATTCGAGTGCTTATTGTTATTTTCAGTCTGGTGTATATATATATGCTCAACAAATGGTTGCATGTTCCTCTCACTGCATGCAGTATGACCTAATCCCCGTGCTGACTGATGGAAAATTGATGAGATTGAATTATTAAGCCGCTTATTTTTTAAGGCAACATCTCTGCTGTTTCTGCATGGACAAATCTATATCACAGTGTTTATATAAAAGAGCCAGCAAGCAAAATCCGATCAGAATTGTTAACGTTTCCCGTTGTTGTTTCGCTTTCCTTATGCTTGCCCTGGGCCATATGTTGAAATATTTACTTCAAAATCATATATTTTACTGCGCATTGCATACATTCAGGGAATGATGAATTTGAAATTTCACCTTTTACATGTATGGGTTGAAATGAATCCTTACTGCATATTCAACTATAATTCCATCAACTTTTGCCATTTAAAGTTTGATTCGGGCAAGTATGTACTTATTATTCCAAAAAATATCCAATGTTGATATTGTGTGTAATTTCTCTATAAACCCAACCTATTATCACAAGCAGAAATAATCGATTACATTAATATAATAGAATTGCAGCATCTGGCAGCCAAACGTGGTGGTTTCACGTAGGACTTAAATGCAATAATTGTGTCCATAAAAGTAGTATTTCTAGACAGTACTAATTAGTCTGCTTTTCAAGAAATGTAATGAAATATCATTCCAGGAATTGCTTATCGCACTATGCCTTGGTTATTTCTTTTCTTGCACTTCCTTCAAAAATTGCTAGTTTCGTCGTGTATAATTCCAGGAAAACGTAAAATCATCTCTAAATGCCATAAACCTTATTTCTGGTGATGGAGAAATGCGCAAATCGGTGAAGCTGAAAATGAATCGCATTTGGGAACGCCGTTGATTTATCTTAAGCCTGTTGCCAATAAATCAGTCATTTTGGCTCTTAGCTGTCATTTGGAAGAAAATTTGAAAACTGACGTTTAGCAAAGCCTCGTGTAATGCTGAACGCATTTGTTCCTACTGTACATTTACTTTCAATGCAACGCATGATGGTTGTAACGATTATACAAATGCGTGATGTACGTTGGTAACGTGGGTCTTAATCCAGAAAAACAAACTGAAAATAATGGCTTCCGTTTTTAGGCTCCTTTTCCGGTACAAAGGGGCGTTAAAAGCATATTTTACACAGTGTTCCTAAAGTAGCATTGTAGGGATTACATTTGGATTAGGTTTTGTAAAGAATCCAAAAAGGGCATAATAAACCAAAAATAACTCGTTTTATTTGTATCATGCATTTGAGATGCATAAGATTTTATTCATGTCCATGTTTGGTATGTCATCAATGCTTGATTTTTGGGTTATTATGAAGCTGATCTACATATCTGTTCTACCACCTTTTATATGACGATATTATGCGGACGGCTAAAAAACTGCCTGACCATAGCACTGGTTTAGGTTTTCGCTTACACATTGATGCTTAACGAAGCGTTCTCACATTGACCCCTGCTAGTTCTGGTTTGGGTCAAATGCGTATGTTAATTTTCAACCCCTTTATTTCCTCACGAATGAGCAAAAAGCACACCCGACTGATCGAATTATTTCGCATCGTTCGTCATTTAACGATTACGTGTAACAGTTGTTACATGAAAGACGGCGAATTCCCGGTCGATTTGGGGTATTCTTATGGCTCGCCATCTGACACTTGATTAACATACATGCAAATTGAAAAAGCTTGACATTTAGCCAACAATGTACTGCACTTGCATACTGTACAAGAAATAGACAAAAATCAGCATAGTTGTTGTCTTCAATACAGCCACAGTACGTATTGGAATTTACATGCACCGGTACACCCACTGAAAAATTGAGATTTTCAAATTTTCGTTAATACTCCTTACCTATATAAATTTGTGAATTAAATGTGTCTACTAGAAGTTTTAAAATTCACATATCTACGTGCTTCCCCCTGTACGTTAGCAATCCATGAGCACACGCGTGAACACAGTGATTGCCTGCTTGTAGGGTAATCCTAGTTAAATATTATTAGTTTAGAATATGACCATTAGAATATTAGGTAACAAGAGTTAAAAAACGATATACTAAGATGTTTGCAGTTTAAATATCTTGGAATAATTATTTACCCATGCAAATAAGCGAATTTTCTAAATTGATACCATTTTAATATGATCACTGTATTGCAATGTAAATAGGCAACCGTTGCATACACGCCTGTGTGCAGTGATTGCCATCTTATAAGGGGCAGCATATGCTTTTGAAGGGAATGCAATAGTGCATGAATATGTGTAAAGTTGTAAACTCGCAATGGATGAATTTTAGTAAACTAGAGCTCCTAATTTTAATGGCGAAGAAATTGTAATTCTACCAACAAACCAAGCTGATAGGGCTGCACATTTGTCTTACTCATTCACTCAAGACCTTGAATATGGTAATTAAAGTGCGATATGAGCATGTACAGATGAAGGGAAACTGTTTCTTCATCGCGTTTCTGTGTCATCCATTAATTAAACGCGCAAATTGATTTCATGAATAATCAATTTCTACGCACGTGTTATTAAATAATAGTATCGAGACTAATACATTTTTTCGAATTTGCTTCGCGAGACATTGCTATAAGAAATTATGCCGTTTGTCGCTTGATTATACGTTTGCTCATTGGCGTAATTAGTGAGAAAAAGTTGTTCCAATTTTCGCCTAATTATGGTTCATCAGTGTGGAGACCGTTTAAAAAAATCTAAATCAAGAAGATAAAGATTTTGTCTACATTTTTCTTTCCCTCTCTTCTTCCCGTTCGCTTCATTACTTTTTGTGCAGGGGGTCCATTAGCAAATAAAAGGCAGAAGAGGAAAAGCGCGTTTGATAACATGTTAAAATAGGTCGTAATTATCACCTGCAGCTTAAATGAATTGTAAATTAGCGGAATTTCTCAGTCCAGGATCTAATTTAATATGCATACAAACGCAACGCAAACGCGTTCGGGTAAGCCTTAATTATAAGGAGGAAAAAGTACAGCTTTAAAAAACGCATTTTTCTCAACTTCTAGAGAATTAGCTTTTTTAATGTCGCAATATTTGAAGATATAAAGGCATAAAAGGCGATGCAATTTGCCGCCTTACTTCCTGCTAATTTTAAAATTATACCTTGAAAATCATGGAAATGATGCATCGTTAGACAAGACTCACAGAAGGCGGTTAACCGATTAGTCGACTAAATTGGCCAACTCCAAGTGCCACCTCAATCGAACAAACATCTAAAAATACATCTATAAATACATTTGCGAAAGAAAATATATTTGGAAATTCTCTGCTGGTAACATTCTTATAAAGGAAACTTTCATAAACATATAGCTAGCTGTGTTTATATTTGCCATCGTATTTTATATGCTCAATACTTGACCCACGTCTTTTACAAACGCTTCCTCTTGCCATATACGTTGAAATATCGGCGAAGGAAGTTTTAAGACCTCATAAACCGGCAGTGCTTTAATGGCCAATGAAGTTAATCGGAGTTTGGTGCATTAACCCATCCCTAAAATTATCGTTGTAATCGTAAACAAAAATTAAGAGCGGATGGAAAGTACGTTAATGTTACTCGAAAATGGCTCATAATTGAACCATCGCTCCCTAGTCACGATGCAGTGTGACCAAATTTTGCTAAAACTCAGTTTTATGGGTGTACAGCTGGGTAATTGCGCATGCGCGTTCGTGCAGAATGTGGGCTACCTGCCACATTAATTAATTAGGCTCGCGATCGAATCTACTGAATTCATATTTATAACGAAATTTTTTGGTACGAAAGCGCAAATTCCTATCCACTGCATGGTCGGATGGTCGCAAATATGCGAACGATTTTCGAGTGCATTGAATGGGAGGTCTGAAAGAAGGAATTCAAAATATTAAACTATCGAGTGCGCCATTTTTCCTTCATTACGTGCTACTTCATTTTGAATAGCATTTTAATATCTGCATTTACGAGGGAAGTAAAGCAGGGAGAAGTTTCTCAAAATTACATCGACTAAAAGAGCCCTTTATGACACTCAGTTTGCAAATGAAATGCTTACAGCGAGTATTACACGAAGCGAGCGTATACACCAGCAACCAATAAGCACCAACTTAAAGATAATAAACGATCGAAATTTCGATGATTTTTTTATTGCTGCAAAAAAAACAAAAAAAAAAACACGTGGAACCTATCATGTTCATCTCTTAATATCTCGAGTGCTGTTGTGAGTTATGGTTAGCATTAATCAAAACCATAATTCATTTTTTGTGTGTAAACATCCGGTTTTTACAAGTGGGACAAAAGTGTTCTAAAGCACTTTGTGAATTTTGGATTTGGAATGTATAGGAAATACATGCCTCATCAACCCATGGACACCACTCGAATTCTTCTTGACCACTCTATTCGCAAGTTCTCTTTTTCTTGCCATGGTTCCGTTAGCAAAAATAATAACAGAGGACCGAGGATCCACCAGCAACCAGAGATGGTTAGTGAGGAACTTCTGGAATGTTGCGTTGCGTGGCGACGCTTGGTCAATAGAGTTAGTCGGCAATAAGCTGAAACGGAATTAATCACGGAGGAGCCGTGCTTTTGTTTTTCTAAGCTCAGATTGAAGAATGCGAGTCAACTTTCATTGTCATGGGTATGCGGAGGGGATGAGTCGAGCTCTGGCGCCCCCCTCTCTTAAATTTCTCTCGCGTATATCCCCTGCAGACTTGCATTTTTTTTCATTTCATGAGAACCTATCCCGATATGCATACCTCCTCCCACGCTTTTTTTTTTTTTGCATGGTTTTATCTATGCAGATTCCCGCCTAATATTTCTCTTCAAATAATCTTCCATTGTCTTTGCGCTTCATCCGTTCCTCTCCTTTTCCTCCTCCTCTTTGAGCTTTGAATAATTGAACTTTTGCATCTACTCTCGCCGAAATGAAATACTTGAGCAGGCAATAAGATTTCTCTTGGAAGCCGACCCTCTCGCTTATAAATGCGTGCCTCCTGGCAGCGTCAACCTATACGCGCATAATCAGTAAGTTGAATATATATTGCATTTTCTCGCATGCACTTATCAGCCCGCATTATAGTGTACGCCCTCACTTTCGTATTTTCATTCGCCCTAATACATCATTCTTCGTGCATATGAAACGAGCGCATCTTGTTCAAAAATCGTAATATGTATGCTGATCTCGGCCATCAAGGCTACTTACCGTTGTTTAGCACCTTATGAAACTGCTGCCACTGGCGAAAATACGAAACATCACCCCGCGGCATTGCAGGTGGCGCTGGTGTCTGGGTTTGTGATTTATCGTGGGGAAATTCCCTGTGGAAATGTTGACTGTCCAGACTTTTTAATGTTAATTCTAGTCATTGTTTCGGTTAGTACCGTGGTGAACTGTAATGCAGGTATACATGAGGTGGGAAAAATAACGGAAACACTTGTTTATGCTTCACAGAATTTCAATTTGTCTCGTTTTATACAAGTTTTATAAGAACACTCTCTTCAAGTTACCGCTGCTGTATTTCTAAACATAATCACTGGCACAACACCGCTATAAATTCTCTAATGCTGGACTTTCAATCAAGTCCATATACTACACTGTATAGTATGTCCAAGGAGTGGTTTTCATACACACAACGCTAATAACCATTCAATATATTGTCCATGAGACAATTTAGTGTTTTCGCCATTTGGTAGACCTGTTCAGAATAATGTGTTTAAGCAATTACAATCTCTCTGTGCTACTTAAATTATAAACACCCTGTATGATCAAAAGGTCTCGTACACCACCGAAAATAGTTTTATATTGTAAATGTAGATGAAAAGCTTCTAACGTTTTTAATGAAACTCTACCTCGGCGCTCTTTTGACCCGTTTTTTCATTTTTTTTTTCGCCTAAGATCTCATGCGGATGATAGGTTAATAATGCAGTGAGCGAAGCACTAAGTATGTAACAGTACTTGTGTCATAGCATTTTTTCAACGAATAATGGCGTTTTATTTTGTCTTTGTAAACTTGTTTTAAAAATTCTCGACAGTTGCCTGTAGCATATGTACGCCATGGAGATTCAATTATTTTAAATGCATTAAGCAGACATATATTGCCTTCGGCTAGCGTTGTGGTCATCTGAGGAACATTTCACCATAAAAGCATCCATTTATTTTAATGGATGAATTTGCTCATCGATTTTTGTAGTGTATGTTGGTTAGGTCGGCGAGAGTTTGAGGATAGGCTATGAATAATGCGTTAAACCCTCCCTACTTTTTGCATAAGAATATGGAGTTTGTTTTACAGTAGATAGCAAACATTGAAGCCATTAGACATGGTTGTAATCCCAACATCTAATATTGCTTTCCATATAATGAAATATTGAAATATTTTAATATTACTATAAGGGAAGACTCGGTACTACCTTTTAATATGTGTGTAGATCAAGCATTGTACGCAATGTATTTCGAAGTCATTTTATTTAAATTTATTTCTGCATTTTTGCATTTTTCTTTAATGTTGGCACCATGTTAACGTACATGTATGTGTTTTTACATGTAAGAATATTTTGTTCAGCTCTAAACTAATGTTTCCTAAAATATATTTCAAATAAGCGTTTTATTTCACGTTCAATTTAAGTTGTATCTAAGTATGTTCCACTTTTGTTAGTATGTGTAGGCCTACCAGATAAAATTTCCCAATAACTGCTTCAACACCCTGCATTTTTAATAAGGATATATTTTTATAATTAATATGTAGCTTAGCTGCTTAAGGTAGAATTAAAGTCAAACAGGTTCGCTTCATCGATTTACATTGCATTTGTTAGCGATAAACAAAACCCTTTAGTGTGCTTTAGGGTAACAAATGCACTCGAACGAGGAAACATGAAAACGCAACAAATGGATGCCTATTAGGCATTTCCTTCCTCTTCTAATCTTCTCCCTTTATTAATGCTCTTCACTCTAAAATGAATGATGAAAATTGCGATATAATTATTTTGCCAGTGAAAAACAAGAGTTTATATAAAAGCCATCTGAAAAGTGAAAGGAAATTTGATCCTGTTTTGAGTAGCAGGAGAGTCGAGAGAGGAAAAGCTGGCTCACCTTTCAATTAATCTAAACGAGGGTCTCCAGTTTTTGGATAATTTAATGCATCTGTATACAAGTGAAACTTAACTCTATTAAAAATAAACATCCATAAATGACATGGATGAATTTGCCTTACCTATTCACATTAAGAGTCTTGATTAACAATTAGACATTGTTATAAAGCTTTTCAATGTATTTAATCTTTAGTTTGTAAAAATGAAACATAAGGCAAAGTTTAAATTGAAGGAAAATATCTAGTAACGATTGCTATCATTGCATACTAAAATAGGCCGCATTGTATTTCTTATATATATACGCTAAAACTCTTATGTGACCATACTGCATTATTTTGAAATTAAGGACATTTTATTTTAAATTGAAACAAATGGAACAAATTGAAACTCCACAGTTTTTTTAAAATTTTTTTTAAAAATAAACATGAAAATTTTCATTATAACGAAATAAACTGTTTATTTAAATATTCTTTTTGTATTATTAAGATGCCTACAAGTATAATATTTCATTATGATCACCCTTGTAAAGAGGCAATCACTTTACACACGCGTGTACTCGTAGATTGCCAGCCTAACTAAAGGGAACTAGTCCTTCCGTTCTGCCCGCACAAGATCACGTGATGCGCGTCCAATGTCGGCAGTCACTGGCTTTGATTTTCATGTTATATTTAATTCGAGAATCGCATTGGCATCCGTTGGATTAAATCGATTAGAAAAATATGCGATGGATTTACGGGGCAACATCTCAGGTTTTATACATTCCTCGTATTCTTTAGGGCACCCGCCCTCATTTGCATAGCGGAAATAGAAGGTTCAGGCGGCTTTTAAATTGGTCTTTTTTTGAACGTGAATACTTTAGCACTAGCTGATTATATGTACCGACCGTGAATGCACTCTTCTTCATTTAAATTGAATGCACATTTCATTTTGAGGCTTGTCGAAATGTTTGACAAAAAGAAACGAAAATCGACAGAGAGACTTTTTTCAGATTTTTTTTCCTTCTTCGTCTCTCGGATCTTAGTTTGGCAGCACTCTGACACAGTCTTCCTCATCACTATCCATCGCAGTTTTTTTTTCTCATAGCAGTCACCTCTCCCCACCCCCTTACCCTATCTCCATTACATCTTCTTTCGTTTCAAATGAATATGGCATGTTTTAACGACAACCTTTAGAGCTTTCAATCTCCGTTTTTCGTAGACCTATGTCAGTGCGACAGATACAGAAGGCTAAATGTCACCTCCATTTTTGTCAAAGCGCCCTAGCTTCTTTCATTTCCTATGGCTCTCGTGCCCTATTTGCCTATATGCAAAATCCCTTTTTACTGCTCTCCGTCTCCATTTCGTTTTGTTAAAAAATAAGCGGATTTCTCACCCAGCAGGGGAAAAGGCAGGTCCTATAAAAATATTAGCGAGCCCGAAAAATGACGCTTTTACTACGATTTTGACAAGAAAGGAATCTCTTCCAATTTATGTGGCGATGAAGTAGGCCTGTTTCGACACTGACACTGATAAGAAATGGTCTTTCTGCATATTCCTTGCTGGAAATATTTTAATTTTTAATGCATTACGAATTTAATCATTTTTTTAGCTGAATGTTTCTAATTTTACAGATGTGGTGTCTGAAAATACACCAGAAATAATTATTAAAAATAACTGATCGAAACCCTGATATTTATACTAGCGCTATTCGTTGTCATCTCGATGTTTAAGTATTGATATTTTTAGAAATAATGTTTATGTTTGATACAAAATTCGATAAGCAACCAACTCGCTTACTGCATGGTATTGGCCTTCAATCCCATTTGGTGGTTTTTATTTCTTCTACGTTGGGAGCTCTGTTTTCTCTTTATTGTGGAAATCCGCCATGAGCCTCGAGTGTTTCTAAGAGATATTTCATTTATTTATCTAGTTAATAATAAAGCATCTCTCCCATTTTTATACATTTTTTTCTTTTGCTAACCGCTCGTCTTTTGTTTCCATCTCTTTTTCATAGGCCCATCTCGCCGTTGAAGAACTGGAAAATGACAATCATATTTTCGTCATAACTTTTATCGTGTGTGGAGTCATTGCCGGAGCAGTCATCGCTATTGGAGTGCTTTACGTCGTCAGACGTCATGCCAGATCCAGGGAGAAACTACAAAATCTCACGCATTTGGATACGGAGGCCAGCCAAGATTATCAGGTAAGGACTTTGTAGCATTGAATTGCTCAAGCGAAAATATTTTATAACAAGATAATATTACTGGACATACCTTGTATACCAATATTAATAGCAATATGTATTGTTCAGTATTGCAGTAATTTATCATATTTTACTTCAATCGATATGCATAATAACTTGCTTTATCAAAATTGTAAGAATCAAGCAAATTTTACGTACTTTACATGTTTATTGCAATATACCTAGTTTATAATAGGCATTATAACCTGCATATAAAACACTTTTATATGCAAAATTTATGCTTAACTTTGCCTCAAATGTCGTTAGTTTAGTAAGTCTACATAATAGATAGTAACATAGCTTCATTATTAATGATCAACTCTATTAACAAGTATAAAAAACTTGATTTTTCTTTAAATCAGTGTCTATAATCTGTTTTAATCGCCAATTATCCTCAATGATTACCATGCTACTTGCCATTAAGGTGTGTTAAAAATTAGTCGTGAAGGATCAAAGTCGACGTAATGGGGTTAGAGATGTATCCAGTGCATCTAATTGAGGTTTAATTGCTAGCCACTCGATGCCCTATGAAAACCGCTATGGTTTAAGGAAACTAACCTGCTTGACATAATGTCCGCATTTGAGTGACCATCGAGGCATTTATCCCATCGTGCCCGTTCGTTTATCTCCCCTGCCCTGACAGTTATTGTCCATTGAGTTGATGCATTCGGATTTCATTTGGTCATTCGTAACTTTAATCGGACAAAGAAATGCTTCCCTCACCACTGTGGCATTTTCCTTAATGATAAATAGCCTCGAGATGCTGCCTCATCATAAGCATACCCAATATCTGGCGTTTCTTATTTTTTATGTATCTTACCCACCTTAATGACAAAGTCTGGCCTTAGCTATATACATGCCTTAAAACGTATTCTTGTACATCAGATATAAGCTTTTATGAGAGTGTTAAGGCTCGGGTCAGTCATATAAGAGAGATACATTTAGCCCCGTGGCATTATATGCTGCTTGGATAAGAGCTTTATAAGTCTAACATGGACGTAGCAGATAAAACCAAACAGCACTAAGCATTCAGCGTATAATAATCTAAGCGAAGGAAGGATCATGTGAATCCTTGCCTGGGTCTCTTGAATTAGCGTCAGGAGTTTTATGCGAGAAGCACATCCTGGTCGAAAGTTAGAAATGAAGTATCTTCGATCCTCCAAGTCTATTTAGAAGTGATTCCCTAATAAAATCAATATATTTAGGTGGGTTGCAACATAATGCATGTCATGAAATTTGACAGGCAACATTGTGCAGCATGGAGATTCCTGGAATATGTTTAGGGGAAAAATAGGATTTAATATTGATCCTGTTTTTAGTGTAAACATTTTCTAAAGTCCCATGTTTAATTACGAGATTTTAGTTCGCATTCAACGTTTAGAAAAACATTAATATCACGTTATTTAATATTTTGACTAACATACATGTTTACAAATTGAAATTTTATTTCGTTTTTTTTTTGTTAACTGAAACATTAGGCCGGATATGATGTTAAACCTTGAAATCATACATGTTGCCTCTTTCGGGAATACCAGTATTGGTTTTATTCTAAATATTTAATTGGAAATGCCATTATAAAAGCATTAAATCCGCAAATACTCGGATTATTTCTTCCGGCTTGAAGGCAAAAACGGGAAACAATTGATAATTGGTCCCCATTGTTCCCCTTAAAAATAGCTATTTAGTTTTTGGCCATTATGATAAGTGAAATTCTGCTTATTTGTGTGTGTATATGCACACGATACACGGCTTGCACGCATCTGCCCTGATCTCACGAAAAATAAAAAAAAGTTGAGGAAGATTTTCCCATCATCCCATTTCGATCCATTCATTTGTGAAGTATGCAATGAGCGCAAATCTAATCTCTTGAATGGGAACATGGCACGGAAGAATGTGCCTCGTAAAGCATTTTTCATATTTCGCGATCAAATGCGAGAGACATCCTTTTTGGAGGCATCCTTCTGCATGAACTAATCTTAATCAGAAATAAAATATGTATGAGACGCTACCATGCATTCAGTCTCAATCCCATCATTGTTATTATATTATTTTCAACATCGAAACACGTCCTCCACACTCTGAAATATGTGCCACGTGATGTATGGCAGCGCGAATTAAAGGGATAAGAACCAGTGCAACTCATCGTGCATTCACTAGGAAATTTAGAGGTTCGCCAGCCTTGTAAAGAAATTTTAACCCTGGACTTGTACATTCGTGACTATGTGAAATTATTAATATGCTACGGATAAAACCGCGAAAAAATCATTTTTCAGAAGAATTGCTTGGGTTCTAGAGTGATGCTCAACCTTGCATAATCTTATTTTGCGCCAATATCATTTATTGATATAGTCGAACCCGCTTAATTTCACAGCAACCCGGAAATGTGCAATTAACCGGTTTATGCAATTATCTGGGTTTTGCTTAAATACAGTAATCCTAGCTCAATTTGTTGCTAAAATCCTTCAAATGGCTAAATTAGCTATGGGAAACATTTATTAGATTCAGTTTTTCCAGTAGATACTTTAAAGATTGAAAATATACATGGTAGTTCAAAAGTCACTACCTCTCTTAATATCAAAATACAATCGAACCCGCTTAATTGCACGGTGTCCCGGCTACCGAAAATGTGAAATTATCCGGTCACAGTTACATACAAAAGTTACACATGAGGCTTGTAAAATATGTGTGTGGATTTATCCGATGTGCAATTATCCAGTCCGTGCAATTACGCGTGTTCGATTGTATTTCAATAACAATATGATTCTTCATTCCAATATTCCATTAATATCGTTGCTCAGAATTATTTAATTTTATAAAGATCTAAATTATTGACAATTAAGCAAAATCAAATAGGATGCAGTAAGAAATAATATTAGCACATTGATGATTAAAAAAATCAATTATTCATCAATAAAGTGCGTTGACAGAAATGTGTGAACTTACAATATTTATGTATATATATTTCAATATTCGTTTCATTGTAAAAATGGTATTGTTTAGCTAGAGCATCCCAAGAAGCTGCGAAATAGTAGTTGTACAGTATAAATTAATTACTTTTGGATTTTTCGGTTTTATTAGGACTTGTGCCGACAACGGATGGCCAGCAAAACCAGCGAAAAACCAGAACCCATCCACGTTGTTCAGAGGATTAGCAGTTTGTCGAGGGACAGTGAGACATCCGTCAGGAGCCCATCTAGCAGGTCCAGCACATCGTCTTGGTAAGTAATCTCACGAAAACATGCCTCTTTTGCTTCAAAATTATAGTTCAAGATCGATGTTGTGGATAATATATCGATCGGTCAAGCGTGTATAGGGCAATGCCCGTAGTATGAAGAATTTCATGGTTCGTGGGAAATGCAATGCTATAATCAAACTTATCTGGCGATTGACCATCCTTTATCGATTGTCCAGTAGGCACTTTTGTAATCCAGCTGCCCTGACGTAAATACATACCTATGCAATAATGAAAAAATACGTATGATTTCTGGTTTTGGATATATCCTGAAATTTTGTTTAAGACCTGTTCCGCTCATATCTAAACGTTATATATGGTTCCAGTATATATTTTTTTTTCATTCTTCCTGAGTGTTAGCTGGTTCTGCAAAATCTTGCATTTTTTTTTTCTCGGGCTATAGTCTTTGAGCTTATTAATTATGTAAACCGTCAAAATGGTTTTCGTCTCTCTTGGAGCATCGCTATTGGCCCGAGGATGGTGACATCACCCGGGAAGGAGTATGGGGAACTGAATCGTGAATACGGGGAAGCAAAATTGAGTCCTGTAATTTAATTTTTACATTGTGCCGAACTTTCCTCTTCGCTTTTCAACTAAAATCCTCTCATACACATGAACATGTCGACGTTGTACATGGGAAGCCCTACAGCAGTCAATTCTTTTTGGCTTCCGTATACCAGTGTGCTGCATTGGACAAAAGTTTGCTACGACGAAGTAGGCCTATTTGTGGGGGTGGTAGTCCTCCTCAAACCCTATGCTAGCATCGAATAACACTTTGTTGGGTTGAATTACCTAATGGAGTTGTTCGGCATTGCTATTGATGCCTATTTCCCCCAATAACTAAATTATTGATCGGCCGAGGGGCTCTAACAAAGAGCGCGGCCATTTCCAGGGTTATATAGTTGTCCTAATTAAACGGTTATTTCCAACGCTGCAATGTACTGTGAAATTTTGTTCATTTTAACGATAAAACTATACGGGTCTATCCCCTTACGAGGACATTAGTGTCACCCATCCCCACATTTACCCTTACTCATTACTGCATTTAGTTGAAATGACCATCTAGGCAAGTCCGTATTTGAACTTCCAATAATTTGATAAGGCCCTTATTTTTTTAAACTGGATATGGGAGTAGAAATTTTATATACACTGCAATTTGTATACTTTACTTACTACAAATGATCAGATAATTTGGAAAGGCATGCCAACAGGATACTAAATTAAAAACTGCAAGTTAAATAACAATTGAGTTCTCTTTTGTAACTTCAGATTTTGGTTATTGGTTCTATTTTGTTGTCTTGTTCGGAACATAGGGTGTTTCTAAATTTCTTTCCTAAGATGTTGTTGTTCTAAGATCGTCTAATTGACTTGTAGTGCACTCAACATTATATATATTCACAACATTTTGACGCCATTAGAAATTACGGTAATCTCCTTGGCAACATTTTAGATTGATGAAATTGATTAGTGTTCTTTTGAAAAGTTCACTAATTGTTGCCAACAAATTTCACTGTGTTCGTCATTATTGCTATAGCCGAATATCATATTTCTGCACAGTGCAACTCTGAAATTGTTGATTTTGGATCCGAATTCCATTAACCCGAAACGTGCTAAACGATCCGTCATTATTTTTCTGTAGTAGGTATGCATTTCCAGAGAATATAATGAGAACTAAGCTTCTGTAAATGTGCACCAATGAGAATTCGTTAATGTGAAATAGGGGCTCAGAATCGCCGACTTTTTTTTTTTTTTTCAATCTTCCTAAATTTCTGTTGCTGCCTGCTCGAAACTGAAGGCATTATTTCGGGGCACTTGAGAGATCATAAAAGCATGTCCAGAGTGGTTACGTCAACGCGGGAATGTCCGGCGCTTACCACTTGACCATGCCTATTGTGTCGAAGGGATTCATTAAGGCCGACTGGAGTGGCGTGTGTGAGCGGGCTACTAAATACTTCAAGAAAGTCGCCTTCTAACCTGATTGGTCGAAACTAAGAGCGCGCTTGTACTTTGTTATGTTTCTTGCACTTTATTGCGCCCTTAACGTGCCCTTCTCGTGGAATTGACAATTGAGGCACTTGAGGACAGCCCCTTCTTGTCGAACACTGCCCACTAGTACTGTGGGGAGGGATCCTAACAAGGACAATGAGAGGATTCAGGTTTCTCTGATATTTTTTATGATTTAGCTTATTCTGCATAAGGAAATATGGCTGACCACACAGAAGAAATTCCTGATTGCAATATGTTATGGGATGATATAGATTTTTAGGCTTGCATATGCTAAAATTCTTTGTTTTATGAAAATTAGTCATTTATCAAAGATTCATATCGTGTAATTTGAAAAATTGTGATGTGTATAAACACGTGGTTATCGTTTTATACACATACATAAACATGTAAATTATTTTCTAATTTAGAACTATGTAGTGACTAATCACTTGTTGCTTTTATGCTGTTAGTAAATGTTATTAACGTGGTTGGAAAAGTAGATTTTTTCCTGTATGTCCATTTACTATTTGTGTATAGAACATGAATTTAGACATGCCTGGAACAAAGCTAAATTGCACTAAACATTGTATATTGCGATATTTTAAATCAGATATCCAGATCTAGAACATTATTTTAATTTTCATTATTAAAAAAAAATGTTCATTTGGATTCGCATTTGAAATGAGATAGATGTTTCTCCATTATTTGACTTTCCTTTATTGATTAACCAGAGAGAGGCATTGAAAAGGGGCTACAAAGCTTAGCGCTTAGTCGGGCAAATGCTGATGATGAGTATGATAACAATAATGTTAACAATGATGCTGTGAATTTCAAAGATGAAAATGTGTAAGTTGGCGTCGGTTTTAAGGTTCCCATTATTGTTGAATAATGGCCATGACATGCTATATTAACTAATGATGTGTTTCCTGTCAACTTTCCCCCAGTAATTGTCTCATTATAAACGCAATAGTAGAATTTTGGAAGAAAATGAACAGCTTTTTAGTCTAGACATGAAATGCCCTTAAATTCAATAGTCTTTGTAATGAAATTACATTTGACTTATGGCTACAAATGCGATTTTGGCATTACCTTTTCATTGAAATTGTCCACACGTTTAATGCGATAACAAAGCATATTTACACTTTTAACTGATGATGAAAACTGTTTCAAGCCATTTTTATTATAGGTATTAAATTTAGTTTTAAAAACAATAAAGTAAATTGTATAGTAATGTTTAATAAGACAATAACCAACTTCTTTTTGTGGGTTGGTTGTCGTTAACAAACTAGTTGATTCTTGATAAAGTAAACGTGCGAGACACCCTGTACGATAGCTTTCCTTCGGAGCGTGAGCGCTATCGGTGATTGCCTGTTTATAGGGGCAGCAGTCGAAATTTGAAAAAAAATATATATTAGACTCTTTCTAGGTTATTTAACAAAATAAACAGTTATAGTTTTAAAGGGAAAATGCATAATTATATATTCGTATGCATATCCGTTTGTACCTTATACGTGTCTGTTACTTTAACAGTTGTACTTTATATATAATTACGAGTATATACTGTATTTAAATTTATTTTGGATATATAGATTTAATGCTCGTCTCAGTAATTTTAGGGGCATTAAGGTGGATTTCGTTTTTAAATAAAGCTGAGCAAATACTGCATATATAGGCCTCGTTTGCGCTACTTTACCGCACTTTATACGTGGCACCGCATCTGGGGTCTTAACGGGTTTGTTTTTTTGTACGCTCTAGCTTCTTGCTGACGAAAATTATGAAATTTCATTGACTGAATAATTCACGAGTCCGTCAGTAAAATCAACATTAGTGACGAACGTGGAGGAACCTCTTTTGAAATGCGCGTACTGCATGAATACAAGAACATTGCAACCGGCAATAAACCGCATGCACGTACGAGCCGGGCTGATCTAATTTTAACGAGCTCATTACCAATGTATAATACCCGCATCCGTCCGTTGTTATCTCTTCGGGCTGTTAAGTGCCATTCACGAATAATATAAATATTTGATCATTCATTACTTCGGCGCACGAGGAAAGGGGAAAGTACGTGGGGAATTGTATGGCAGTACAGGGATTGCCTTTGGATGTACTGCCTGCAGTCCGGAGTTGTTAAGAAAATAATAGCGAGCGATAATCTTGCTCAACTATTTACATTAACTCTCGACAACACTTTGGCTAACGCGTTGATGCTTCCTAATTTCCATTCAGGTTTCATGATAGTCGGTCTTCCTCTTTTCCCACCACATTTTGCAAATTGTGTAAACAAATAACTGTTGTTGTGTTCATGGTGTAGACATCCAGATTGACAACGGCACAGCATTATCAAAACATAGGTTTCAACTGGTAACGAAACACCAATTTGAAATATGTCAGTCCAATGACCCCGTTCAAGTTCCAAAAATCACTATGATGTAGTCGATGTGATCTTGAGATGAAATATTCAAAGATAGGAGGACACATCATCAAGATGTATGTGGGTGGATATTGCTTTTCAGGTCTCATGAGATGATACATTGAACATCATAAGTTCATATATTGGCGTTATTATTTGAAAAACACTTAATTGAATAGATATGAAACATTGCATGGTGTCATCCAATTAGCCCAAGACAATATTAGCATAATGAATCTTGGTATGGTTTTTAAGTTTTCTAGTAGTAAGTTTATGAAATAGTACAAGTATGCTTGTAGATAATGTAAAATTTAAAAATTTGAATTAAAATGGACGATAAGTGAAATATTTTGACATTATTTTGAATATAAAGAGCTCACCCTATTCGGATCTATTTGTGCACATTTTTCGACATACATTATTTTGAAAACATTGTCCTCCTCCAGATTAATATTTAATCGTGATTTTATCTTAGTTTGGATATTAGTCGTTTGCTTTCCTTCCTTTCTTCGTTAAGCATCATCTATCCTATATATGATTAAGCATACCTAATCCTGGTATATAGGAAACAAAAGAGTACATTATTGAAGCAGTTGGGCATGAAGTTTTTATGCGTGCAAACTTCCGATGCTCAAAATTTCCTAAATGCAGCGTCTAATTGTTGGGTTTTCCTTCTCGTCCAATAATCGTTATCGTCTAATCGTATGTTAGGTCACGACAGCCGATCAAAATGCTTAAATTCCCCGTTGCAAAGCAGCGGAAACCCCGTTTTGTGCCAGAGCTGATTGCATATAACCCTCCCCTATTTGTTTTCATGTTTTCGTAAAGAAGAGCAAAAAACGATAAGCTCGTGTGTTCGCTAAAAAGGAGTCCATTAAGGCGGTGGAGTCTTAAGAGGACCTCTGTATCCATTTCATGAAATACTGAAAGCCTTTAATACCTCGTATTCTGCGCTGAATTTACAACGATAGCTTAGCTGTAATGAATGAAGGCTTAATACGGAATGATGACGGATTTTGAATTGATTCTCAAAAGTGTGTAATGCTCGAATTTGGGCTGATCATGCATAATTGTTCAGGTTTTAATTTATTTGCTAGCACGTTTCCAAATGCCTTAGGCAGGAGTTTGATAGTAATAGAAATAGATTTATCAAACGAATAAATTTGAAATCTACCTAATTGCATTCACCAGTTGACCTGTAATTCCCCTTCTCCTAAAGTTGAACATAGAATTTTAAATGACTATAGTTGTATATTAGCTTAGGTGTTACCAACTAAATCTATGCGGTGTATTGTAGTAGATGCAATTGTTGTAATTTTGGTAGTATCTCCAATTGTTTTATATACGCATAATAAGTCAAATTACATTACTTAGGATGTCTTCCTTCAAAGGTATTCATTTTTCCCCCATTGCTTTGTTTTCTATTTTAAAATACTCGATGATTTTTGTTCTCTTTGCGAAAGAATTTAAAAGAAAATTTTCATCATCCTATTCGGCTTAATTTCGCGATTCATTTCATAGTCAATGGTTCGAGGCAATTCATTCTTCTTTTACTGGAAGCTAGAACTAGTTCGCTGGAAGATTTATTATAGGCCAAACAATGAAGATAAGTTAAGGCTGAATAAATTTTAGATGAGATGGCTCGATATTGCTGGCGAAGAAAGTGCACGGACGAAAAAACATTTTTTTTCTATTACGATAAATCTTTTGTTCTTCTGCCTTCATCATTGTCTTCCTTCATTAAATAATTTGAAAGCTTTATTATTCGGTTTGTTTTAATGCCTTTGGACGTTCTTTAAGCCTAATGCGGCTTACACGATGTCGCCTTTTAATCCTAAATACTCGAAACTCGCTTTGTTTATTTAGAATTTAATGGATTAATTTTGTCGAGTAGTCTACGAAAAATTGTTTGGCGATTTTTTTACAACCCTGCATTAATTTCATAATGGAGGATTTCATCAATTTCTATTAGCATAATCGACCATTAAAGTCGACATCAAATTAATCAACGAGCTATACCACTCGGAATTAGGTGCACATTTTTATACTTATGTGAACCATTATTTTGTTATTTTAGCTATAAAATCTGTCTGAAATCTCTCGTGGCACCTTGTATTCGTACTTTTTATTACACAAGCTAGCTAGCATCCGTGCATATTTTATGCATGAGGACCTATATTGATGTTGAAAAGTCAATTATTGAAAAATTCACGGAAATACCAAAGGGATGGTAGTTCTTGCCAGGATGGCACTAAGCAGTATTTGCACAGCATGGAGCTGACATGCTTTTTAATTTGCACTTCAGTTTTTTTTTCTTGTCCATAAGGGAAAAAAATGCAAATTACTTATGAGAGAAAGCAAAATGAATTGAAATGATTTTTCTTCAATTAAATTTATGCATTTTTTTTTCTTCGCTAATAATCAATGGAAGGAAGTGGCATTGAGGCAGCAGTATCAGTGGCATTGCAGTTGACGTTGAAATAATGCAAGAAGATGATGGAGAGTGCCTCCGAAATACGATTGACGAGGGTGGTGAACAAAAAAAAAAGAACGGTTCAATTATCGCGGGAGTGATGGGGTTGCCATGGTTGCCGTTTATTACAAATGGCATTATTGGCAGTTGAGTACGCCATTGTTTGTCACTTTGGCGCGTTTCTGATGGCTGCAATCGACTTGAGATTTTTTTTTCTCGTCTTATCAAGGGGTTTATTCAATTCTCAATCCCTTATTCGCGCCGATATTTCGCATATTGAGAAACTTCATCAGACGATATCTTGTTGGATCATTGAAAGGGAATATCCCAGCGTGCTGCTTAAAATTCCCAGTGCAGTTTAACCGCTCATCAACATTCTTAGCGACACTGTGACGTATATCGTGTTAAAGGAATTCCAATTGGGATGGGGATTGTTTATGGTGAATGGAAACACTATTCCTGCAATGCTCCTGCATTTTCCTGAGTTACATGCAGTTGGTCTTAGAAATACTGCGTTACTTATCATAGAATATCGATATATAATAGAGCAAAAGCGTAAACACCTTGATTTAGATCAAATGATGTAAATATAAGGGAAATTTCACACGAAGATAATGAGCATTTGTTCAATAAAAGATGTTGTTTCAAATAACAAACAACAATTTTTGTTATTGTCATGCTGTCAAAGTATGCTACAGCAACTTTATAGGAGTTTAAACACCTTGTTACTCATAAGTTGAATCAGATGATAAATAACGTTCTGTATTGTTACATTAAAGAAAATCCGAAATTGTGCATTCCATTCAAATGGCGTGTTTTTTCATTTGTTAATTTTAAGATTATTATTCGATTACTTGCACTATCGGGTTGGCATTTAAATTGATGATTTCTGCAATATCTAACAAATACTGTATTTTCAGGAATGAAGAACCAGTCGTTTCAAACATGGACATCTCCACTGGACACATGGTATTGGTACGTAAATTTATCATCTTAATCAACCTCATTGTCCGAGTTGGGCCACAAGTACAAGTGTAGTAATAGAATTTGATTTTGTATCAGGTGGTTCCTACCTATTTGCTGACCTTGCTTCCCTTCAAATTTGATATTAAGATTTCTTGATTTTACACGTAATTTTTTTCGCCTTCAGTCTTACATGGAGGATCACTTGACCAATAAGGATAGATTGGATCAAGAATGGGTAGCTCTGTGTGCTTATGAAGCCGATCCTTCTGTTGTCGACGCTGCCATTCAAGCCAATAATATCAAGAAAAATCGCTACGAAGACATCCTCCCTTACGATCATTCCAGGGTGGTCCTCAACGACCTAACAAACATTGCAGGAGCCGATTATATCAATGCCAGTTCTATCGTAAGTCGCATGGCATGCTTTATAAGCAATGGATCGATGACTTCCAAGAAATTCTGTGCTAAGATCAGCAGAAATATTTCTTACGTTTTTCCTTTGATTGCAGACCGATCACGATCCTCGAAATCCGGCTTATATTGCAACTCAAGGACCTCTTCCTCATACTTCAGCTGACTTTTGGCAGGTTAGTGCATATCATTTCCCTTAACAAAATAGTTGACGGTTGATATGTAAAATGTGTTCTGAATATCTCCCGCAACTGTACAGTATGTTAATGCATGGTTCTTAGTTTCAAAATAGTAGTCCACGTAATTCTCAAACATATCTGATGTTCAAACACCTAAATAGACAAATTTTAGAACGACTATGAAATTGCATGCAGTGATATACTTGAACAACCAGAAAAAAGCAATTTGCAGTTGTTAAAGATTTAGACGTTTATGTTAATTGCAATGTCTGGACAATGCTGCAGAAGACACTTTAATTTTTCGTGACAAAACTGTGGCGTTGAGACTGTTATAGTAGAGAAAATTATCTTTTCTTCCCTATTGTACTCTGTTTACCCATCAGGGGGTCTTCATATTTCGAACCCCGCTTCCCCATTGTGTCTTTGCACAATACGATCTTCTCCTGCAGCGTCCAATTCGCTATTATTTCGTATTAATACAGCGTTTCATAATAACGGCAATAACTGAGCCAATTTTCGTCTTCGTTGTGCTATAAACTGCATGTGGTCGCATTGGCGCTAATAGCAAAACCGATCCCATTCACTCAATTACTGTAATAAGTCTTTTGTCGCTAATGGCGGGTTAAGTGCAATCATCCAGCCGCTACCTGAATAATTTGATGGGAAATTTATTGGCATACTTAAATTCGATGGGGTTTACCTGTTTATAGTTAGCATCAAAATAAAAGATAAAATGAAATTAGCATATTTATAAATTGGTGTATCAAAAATTGATGTTTCAGTATTTATGATATGCGGTTGTGATAGTCATGTTTATTATTTTACTGTTTAAAAAACTTGACGAATGCGGTGGTTTTGAATCTATTTCGTTTTATTCGACTTTATTTTTGACATTTTTTGTATATGGGTAGTTTTGTAGTATCAAATATTTAGGGATGTTTAAGAACTGACTTTTAAAATATCCATGCATTGATCTTGTACCTCGATGTATTTATTATGTTATGAGCTGAAGTCGTGACATTGTGTCAGAACGTTTCGATGGTGATAAAAATGCATTTCAAGGAGCATGTGTATGTTTGAGCTTTTGGGTATAGTTTTAATATGATTGCTATGGCAACGTCTGTTCTATCCTCGAATAGCTAGAGGCTAGACACGTCTTTTTTGAAATGAAATAGTGGGATAATGTTTACTTTATACATTCTTTTTCAACCTTTGTCTTATTTTTTTCCCCAACCTGCTCATTGTTGTTATAGATGATATGGGAACAAGGTAGTGTGGTGATTGTGATGCTAACGCGCCTGGTTGAAAATGGCGTGGCCATGTGCCATCGATATTGGCCTGAAGAAGGAAGCGAACTCTATCATATTTACGAAGTAAGTACCCTGTGACTTTTATGTACTATTTTGACTAAAAAGCGCGGGATTTAAATATTCGGATTCATCACTGAAGATGGAAAAACTGTGGGTTTAATACAAGTATATTTTTGCACTGAATTTAGGTTCATTTGGTTTCGGAGCATATTTGGTGCGAGGACTATCTGGTTCGAAGTTTCTATTTGAAAAATCTGAAAACTGGAGAAACTCGTACTGTAACTCAATTCCACTTCCTTTCCTGGCCCGATAATGGCGTACCAAGTTCAACCAAAGCCCTTCTGGATTTCCGCAGGTAAAAATACTTCGAGCTCATTTTGAGAAGAGTATTTAAGAATTTTTTAATGCAGCGTTTTAGGGTTTCTTAATATTTGTTAATTGTACTAATATTTAACAATGCCAAGAAATAATAGTAAATGACGATTGACAAGATTTAAAAATTCGGGAATACTAGAATACTAACAGAAATCACTTTTGAAGTTGTTGTTTTGATTATCTATTAAAATAAGGCGATGTTTTGAGACCAATTTAGTTAAGATGGGGGTGAAAACCTAATTTGTAGCTACACCTGGGTTTAATTGACTCTCATAATTGCGTGTGTTGCTTTTAGCCAGTCCGTGCTAATTTACTGGCATTGTGTCCTCCATGTTTGTGTTTTTTTTCCGCTTCACCGCCTTCATAACTCTCTGCCTTGTTCACACTGGGAATACTTGACCGCTGTCCACTAACTAGCTACCTTCTGCTCTAGCTACTAACACTGCCCTGCCGCTTTCATCATTTTTGTGATTTTTGCAATTGTGGTCTTTACAAATTGCATAGTCACAAAAGTGATGGGAGAGTCAGGGATCCTCCTCACTCCAACTACTATATACAAATAGCCATATCACCCTTCGGGGGATACCACTGCTAGTCAACCTGCAGCCCTTGCTTACTCACCGCCTTCATTTCCAGGCTAATTAACCCTGCTAACAGTATCTGCTAATCACGCACATTTCCATTAATATGGGCAGTTGCACGGCAATAGATTCACGGCAGGGATTATTAATCCCGAAGACTCACGGACAGAATTTATACCGTCGCCTCGTCTGTTTTCTATTTCAATCAGTTTGGATTTTGCACTCGTTTGGCCATCCGGTTAACCCTGGCAAATCTGGGTATAACCTTAGGCATCTATGTACTATTTCTTTGCTGATCAAAGGCCTTTATAAAAGTTCACAATGTCCCTTTTGTGCTTTGGGTGCTTTTATTGAAACTGGTCACTTTTCTGACCTGAATAGTCACAAATGTTCGACCCAGATCAGCCAGTGGTTAACACATTACTGCTATAAAGCACCGATGTCTAGACAAATTCAGCCAATAATGGATGCGAATTTCTGAATTCTCATTTTTTCAGAAAAGTGAACAAATCTTACCGAGGGCGTTCCTGTCCCATTGTCGTTCATTGCAGGTAGGTTGGAAATCAACGATGAAATTGTAAGGGCACATATTTGAAACACAATTGTGATGCAACATATGTTATGTTATCCATTTTGTAGTGATGGAATTGGGCGCACGGGCACTTATTGCCTGATCGACATGGTCTTAAACCGTATGGCAAAGGGTCAGTGATTAATTATCAGATTTTCACAGCTTTCCTTTAGTCGAATCTTATTCACTGATCGGATGTTGACAGATTATTTGCATATATTTTCAGGTGCGAAAGAGATTGACATTGCCGCAACGTTGGAACATATACGAGATCAGAGGACTGCCATGGTTCGCACCAAGGTAAGATAATCGAATTTAAGTAACGTACCTAACCCGGATGTTATTTCTGCATGTAATTAATCCGTTAGCAGAAAATATTAGCAAGTTTTACACCAAAAAATTTCGTTCACATGATGCAATTTTCTACAATTCTCTTATAATTAATAAACACCATATCAGTTTTACGTGTGGGATGTGTTAGATACTGACCTTAAGATAATAAAATGACAATAAATTAATGAAAATAGTTTAAAAAATGCAAAACTTAAAGTCCTTCATTTTGGGATAAATTTGAATGAAATTTCTTGTATTAAAGCTGAAAAGGAATGCCTAAACTGAAATTTTCTTTATTCATCATACAATATGTCCTTCAATTGAATTCATTTCTCAATAGAGGAGATATAATACGGAAAGTTCCTTTATTTTGGATAAATTTTAAAGAAATATCACGAATATCCAGTTTAGTGCATATTTCCTTCAAATTTCACTCGATTATTTCTGTAAAATTTCGGTATTTTTTTAACTGCGTGGGACACCCATGCAACTAATAATCCCTCACTGTTAGCCAAAGTGCTTTTGACTATTGATGGTCGTTTGAACATGAATGATTTTATCCCATTGTTTCCTAATTAGGCGCAGTTCGAATTTGCTCTAATGGCCGTTGCCGAGGAAGTGCACGCCATCTTGAAAGCGATGCCCCAATAGTGACGCCCCACAGTCACTGATGACATCACCATTACCGTCTTCGTGTAGAACGGCAATCGAGAATTGGAGATGATTTCAACGTTCCGTCACGTATCGTTCGGCGCTCCTGTCAACCGATTATACGAAGTTCCAGTCAAAGAAAATCCAAAAAAAACATAAAAAAGAAAACAAAAAATAATTTCAACTATCTAGACTGCAGTCGATTCCACCCATACGCCCTTATGTGTAGAATAGTAGTATTTACCAACTTACGAGCTTCGTTCATTCGAGTCTTGTGTTTAGTTTGAAAGTGATGTTTGTACAACGACAAATGCCGTAGAACAGTAAGTAGAGTCTTTCATTCCATTTCCAGGATTCTTTGTAAGAAAGCTCTATCCAAAGCACGCTAATTCGAGGTTCATGTTTGGTCGGTATGGATTAGTTGAAAATTTCAGACGAAACAGGTGACAACCATGTCACGTTTTCTGGGATTTTTGGAATTTTGGGGTACGAAAGGCAATTGAGCGAAGCTGTCAAGATGGCGGTTTTTGAATGTCAGTGTCCACGAGTAACTTCGTTAATTGAAGATTTCCGAGTTGAAAAAGAACTCAAGTGCATGGAGTAATCTAAAGTGGTTAAATATTTCCCAATGAAATTTCCATCATTTTGATGCAGCTATCCAACAAACACATTCAGTTGAACTCAAGGACTCAAGCGTAGTTGTAATGCAGGGGACTTTTGATTTACTTTAGCTCAATTTTCAATTGAGTACCTCGCAATTTTTTTTGGCAGCTGTAATGTTTATTTTGAGTTGTGTTTTTTAATTTCTTTTTCGATATCTTGCTTGGCATTGTAGTTTTCCTATAATTTACAGAAGAAAATGTGTGTACTTTTGGGACCGGCACACACAGGGTCCCAAATGTTTGTGGGACGCTAAAGAAAAATTAAGCTGAAATCTGCAAATTATTGTAATCACTGCAAAGAGAAGAACGTAACTTAAACAAAAATAAGATTCCATGGAAACATTTGGGAAACCTTTTACTCGATCTCATTTGGCTGTAACATGGCTAGACGCGTTCCAAATCCTACGATCCTAAAAATTATCATATGTTAAAAATGAGGAAAGTTTATTATAGTTATAGTAGCGTGAATCAAGATTAATTTCATTCATTTATTTGTTCACTAAGAGCTGGAACTGGTCAGTCATCATTTGAGAATACACTTTGCTGGTTCTTCTATTTTTTTATTACACAACCACTAACAAGACACCTGTTACATTTTGCAACGATACTTTCATTTTATGTGTTGACATTGTCAAATAGTTATAACAAAACTCCTGGTGTGTAGTTCACTGGTATACCAATATCGTCCAATCAAAGATTTGACGTTATGTTTAATGGGCTCTTTTCCTCGTTGGATCACAAAGCTTAAATAATCCATTTCATCTAATCCCAATCGTCATAGTAGCGTTAAATTCAAAATTAAGCAAGGAATTGTCAGCTTAACTGGGTAACTTCTTATCTGACGAGGTAATCAAGTGATGCCTACGTGGGCCTAAGTGTCGGCTGCACTTTAAAATTTAAGGTGATGAATTACATCTAATGACCGTCTCAATCAAATTAATGTTTATATAGCCATATACAGTACTGCTAACTTATACATCATACCGTCCATTTTCTGGCTTAATATTTCAATTTATATACTAAGCTACTGTTGTCTTAAAGCACCCTAGATGTGATGTCTGAATGAATCGATGGGGTGCTCACTTTCGTGTTTCGTTTTTCGTCTTTAATAAAGTTTGAAATTAACTGAAAAATTACCGTTCCTAAAATAGCAAAATACAAGATATGTCAGAAGCTGTCATACAGTATACATCTGTCCCACGTAATGGACATTTACATAAGTCGCTTCATTAAGTAAAGTTCATATTGGAATTGCAAAATATTGATTTAACGTCACTTCTGACGCAACTTATCCATGTACTTCCATAATAGATTAGGCACTCATAATATTAAATAAAATATTCACCTCCCATGTCCATCAGTTTAGATGTATACATAGCATTAAAACAGATGTATTGAGGGATTTGCTGAATTTCGAAAAATGCAGAGATTTTTATGTGAAGTATTAATAATAGTTCATTTATTTCCATTAAGGGCCGTTAAAAGTATACAAATATGTTTAAAGTTTATTTTGATTCTATAGGATATATCTAAGTTTCCCTAAAAAATAACATAAACTACGAAACTAATTCATGCAAGTTTTTGGAAATTTCTTACAGTTGATTCCATCAGGATGTACCTTCATTCATTTGAAAACTCATCAGGTATTAAAAGTCATAATTAGGTAAACTATCCTTTTGTAATTTATTAAATTCTCCGGAAATTTTGCATGGGTAACAAATAAATGGCTTGAAAGACCTGCTGAATTTTGATATGAATTTTATGTATCATTTTTCACTTGTTGATGGGATCACGTCAAAATTTCCCAATCATTAGCACATAACCCCTTCTGACAGACAACCTGTAATTTGCACAACAGATTTATGAACAAATGTTGCATCTGGTATGCAACGTTATTGAAGTAATCCTTGAAAATGGTAACTTGTCATTTTCAAAATTCCTCGGATTATAAGTTTACTATTTTCTGTGTAATGACAAATGTGGCGAAGCGGGACTTCGATATATCAACAGAAATTCTAAAAAAACTTGTTGCCTTTCCTGTATAATTTTATCAGAAACGATGATATTTAAAATGTAAATGTATATTTATAATGCGACCAGCATTGAAATCGAATAGTTTAATCTGAGATTCTCCGTCTATCAATTGCATCTTATTTGCCATTTTTATCTCTTGATTTGTTTATGCAAAACGCTGATGTAACATTGCAATGTTTCGATTGTGATATGCGAAGTTGGAGGGAAACACCGGATGCACTATTGTTGTTTTTCCACCTGAAAATGATCTACCTAACGGAAAAAAAACACAAAAGCGTGTCATTAGAAACTTCAGTGTCTCTCTATAATTTATAACATCGCTTTATCAAAACGTATGTTGTTTTATTAGTTTTGATTGTTCTTTTTTTTATTTGCACTTGCATACAGATTTAGATGAATGAAAGATGAAATGCATGTCTTGTAGCAACTATTCGACGAATTTGAACGCTGTTTTTTTGCACAGGTATGAAATCAGGTATAGCCAGAAATCGCAAATTGTGTAAAAAGGGGGTTTATCGGTAATGGCGTTGTTTCGGTACGTTTTAAAAATCTTAATCATCTCGTCGTTCGTTCAATCCGATTTCAATTGTTGTAAGTACCGTTGTAGCGCATTATTTCTGTTGTAGCTGGGCTTAATCGTGAATATTTTAACTAATTATCGCTCTTAATTACTCGTTAATTTATTAATCGATGGAATTATATTGTAGCGATCTAATGCAGCGTCTCGCGATGCAGTGCCAATGGAGACCATGTTAAACGACCCTTCCAATAGAATCTATCCCAAAATATTATAATATTGAAAAATGTTAATCGCGGGATTTTCAGTTTGTTTGTTTTTATTCCGGAGTCGAAATATAAACTAAACGCAACGTATCCAAAGAGATGTTCTAATGGCATATATTGTAACGTACGTTCTATTTTTTTCTCTCTTCAGAATCTTATTTATGCATTCGAGAGATGTAACCCTCCGCTGTATGATGCATGAATATCATACATATCGCAGTTGAGCGATATGTATTCTTACGCTAATCATGTGAATTAGGGAAAAAAAAACTATGAAACTGATTAAAAATATATTTTGTGTTCAAACTGTAATCACGTTTTAAAGTGTCTTATTTCAGTAATATTCGAAACATTTCAGTTTCCGGTAAACTTGGGAGAAAACCTTTCCTTAACCTTTGGTGTTCTATTAAGATACACTTGTGTTTTGGCGCCATTTTTATGTGCCCTGAGTTAAAAATATTGAAAAACACTTGCATAATGTAATTCAATGCTCAAATTAAGGATAAAATGACGTTGTTTTTATGACATTTTGTCTATAACAAACTAACGTCATGTTTGATAAATAAAAGTTTAAATTATCTTCACCGAAGGACATGACTTTTATGCCACTTTAATCGAAATTTGAAGAGTGATATGATGGGTTCACATCTTAATGATTTCTCTAGGTTACGTTATCTGGAATTTTTTTTTATATCTGCATGAATACTTTCTTTCCATCATGATGCAAGCTGTTTAAAAACCCGTATATAGTTTATTAAAATTCACATGATTATAAATGCATAACCGGCTTACATTACTTACATAGCTTTTAATCTGTATATCTTCCTCGCAAATTCCATTTTATTATTTTTTACCTTTATTTTCATAGCAACAAGTAATGAAGGATCCCTGCGAGAAATATTTGCCAAAACAACATGGTTTCTGTCTGGTGTTTGCCTGCCGTATTCCTCTTTTAATGCGATCTAAATCCCAAGAAGGCTGCGTCACATGTTTCTTATGTAAAAATCCAAAAATAGTTTTTGCGATCTGGGTTAAGTTACCCACTCGTAGTTTCTGTTTACGGCTTTTCAGCATGGCTTCCTATCTATTCTCCAATCTTCAAATTTTATCCATTAACGTTGATTAAGGGTAAGTTCATTCTCGTTTTATTTTTATATGTATTTTCACCTTTTGAAGGTTCACTTTATAGAGCGAAACTGGTAAACTGGCCTAATTTTTAAAGCACGAATCTAATTGAGGTCTGCAGAAAAACGTGTCGGATAAAAATAACTGCAATATCCCCGTAGTTTGTGTAACGAATTTTGAGTTTTATTTTAGCTTTGTGGTATTTTAACTTTAATATTCCTGGAATCAAATTTAATATTCAAATTTACATATTGGTATTATGACCGATGAGTTAATATATAAGCGAATAGTGCTTAAAGACTCTTCAGTAATATATAGCATGCATTCATGAATCTGTTGCATCAGTAAAGTCCATTTATTTATTCAAATAAGGCAACAATCATGGACTCAACTTCATTAAATTATATAAGCGGTCCTAAAGTTTTGGTAAAAAATGATTTTTTACAATGCTAAAAATTGTCGACAACAATAACAAATGATTACATCTGCAAAATATTTTCCCAACACGCAAAATAAGATATTCGGCTAGAAATAAATAATTTCTGATAATTTTGAAATTATTTCTTTCGTAACAAACAATGAAAATAATTCAAAATATTATAAAAAGACTAAAAAACAAAGCGGGTGCATATATATAGCACTCATTTTATAAATTCTTTTCTGATAATGGACTGTTTGCCACGTTTTCAGAATGAGCGACTCCACCATGGTTGTTCATACTCCAGAAGAAATTTTGCCTTCCAGTGATGTTGACAATTGTAACCAAAATGAGCATGGATCCTACCCTTTGGTGAATCCAGATACATGTTCGGAAACGTTAAACTCTGCTTCCCCATCGTCTTCTTCCATCATGACACCATCAACTTCTGCCACTTCGTCTCCTCCTACAGACAATGATGGTGATAAAGACATGGAGCTCATGCCGTTTATCGATCCCGAAGATGTGATCGGGCGAAGGGTCATGTTTGACCTTCCACCTCTGGCTATTGAATCAGAATGGGGCTTGCCTGGACCTGAGGACAGATCCACCAAAAGACTTTTGCACCCACAGCTACCCTCGCCCGAGGATGACGCCCAGAGTACCATGACCAATTTTACCAATCTTTCTGAAAGTGAATCGCAGAAGGGCATCCAGCGACAGTTTTCCAATGAAACAGGTTGGTTTTGTTTAACTTCATTTTCATGTCAGAGTTGTCACGATCCATCCACGATGAGTCAAACTGATAAATGTATCTTATGTAGAGTTAAGTCACGGATGACATAATTTTGTAACAAGTTTTTCCTCAAACCTGCTTTTAAACTATTGCCTGCTATTCTTCAGCAATTTTAAGCAGTTATCGTTGATGTCAGAAAAAGTGACATTCTGGTAAAATGACTAGATGACAAGATTCGTCAGCCTTATTTAATGAATTGTATGCATCATGTTTGCATAGGTCAAGAGGACTTAATGTCACTATCAACAACAAGTTTTGGACAAGGAGCGGAATGTATAACCCCTTTATTGGAGCTCAACTCAATAATACAAGATTCTGTTAATCATCTGCAAATGACACCACAATCACCAAACGAGGTTAATTTCAGTAATATTCTGCATGTAATGTTCATAATCAAACTGTAATACATCAAAGGTTTAAATTCGTTGGTTATGTAGTCGGGTAAACGGGTTTCTTGAACGATATTTTGTTTATTATTTGCTTAGACTTGCGTTCACCCAGGCTACAGGAATGGAGTTCTGTCCAAACCAAATTTGCTGGAAGAAGAATTAATTTACGAGGATTACTTCTTCATCCATTGGAATTGGCCTTTGATTCGTTGTGCCTGCAAGATCTCCCTGATCTCTGTTATGATCGGCTTCCTCTGTATAGCCATAGGTCTTATAGTGACCGCTCCAAGGATCTGCGATCCTTCGAAGGAGTGGTGGCAAGGAGGCACTATCTACGAAGTATTTCCAGTGGCTTTTCAAGATTTCGATAAAGATGGTATCGGTGATCTGGCTGGTTTAACAAGCCGTTTGGACTATATTCAAGGTCTTGGTGTGGGAGCTATTCGATTAAATTCAATTTTCGCTTCTGATGACTACCCGAACATGTACTGGTCAATACTGAATCTCACTGCTGTTGCTCCAGTGCTTGGAACCCTGCAGGATTTCGATACTTTGGTGACAAGCTGTCACGCCAGAAACATGCGAGTAATTCTGGATTTCAACCCTGTCTTCTTGAGCAAACATCACCATCTAGTTTCTCCATTGTTACGACCAACGGTAGGTTGTTGAAATCAAATTATTCTAAACAAAATGTTGACAATATAAAATTAAAGAATGGCACTGATAGTCTTGCAGTAGTTTAATGGAAATAGTTTCTGTCATGGCGTCACATTTTTATTTCACAGATTTTGGAAAAACGGAATTCGACTACTGAACTCCTATTTCCGGTAATGATGTCCAATGACACGTTCATGAGTAACCTTAGTCACGGATTCATCCAGCAAGAAATACAAAATGCGATGCAGTTTTGGCTGTTGCGGGGCGTGGATGGCTTTTACATGAAATATTTGGAAGTATTGGACATCACTCCTCAGCTGCTCTTCAACCTGTTGGAATGGCGTTCCCTGATGGACAAGCACGAGACTTTTATGGGCAGAAAAATATTGATTTGTTCTGGAAACTTCCTCGATCGTCTGGAAAACGAAAGCAATGAGAGGTCCAAGGTTTTCATGGGGTTATTCGATCTAGTAGATTACCAAGTGCAGTTCGAGCCCGATCTCATTGATTTGATGCCGAAAGAAATGGACCGTTGCACGAAAAGGCTGTTCGGCAATTCGGAGGTACCAAGTCCTTGGATCATGTGGTCGGCAGGGTCTTCGGAGACAACTCGTTTGGCCACCCGCTTAGGAACTGGCCAAGCCTTTGCCGCCACTATGGTTCATATGATGCTTCCTGGAACCATCAGTCTACTTTATGGAGATGAAATCAACCTGGAAGATTATTCAGACACCAATCAGGTAATAATTAATTACTGATGATTCCAATTGTTTAGCGATTAGGTCACCTCCATATATACTAAATATGGAAAAGTGATTAAAGGTTCATGTACACACATCCATTTCTTTCCATGACATCTCTTTAGTGTCAGTAAAAAAAATTAACGCTCCCTTTCCCGCGTAATACCGTTCGTTTTTCGTCACGTTTTATATTGAACGGAGGTGGAACGGGCATGCAACGGATGTGTGTAAATGGACCTTAAATTGGTTTACATTGTCCAATGAAATTTCTGAAATACCATTCCTGCTAGTTTAACATGCGTGAAAACAAATGTAAACTGGGAATGTTAACCATACAGGGTTTAATAAAACTGCAAATACTATCATTTACATAATTATAGTAGAATCCGCTTAATTGCACAGCGACCCAGCAAGCCGAAAATGTACAGTATCCTTATGCAAATATCTAGTCACAATTCCATTCAAAAGTTGCACATGGGGATTGCAAAATATGTGCAATTATCCGGTATGGAATTAAGCGGGTTCGACTGTATTACAAATTTTGGGATTAAGGTTCAAGGATCGGCCTTTCACAGTATAACCAAGGTTAATTTTAATTGGTTGCTTGTTGGAAATGATCGCATCGCCTGGAATATTAAATTAATGACGTAATGTTAATTCAAAAATCATGGCTCTGAAACGAGGCTATTTTTTGAATATTATTTCTTTGGCGAAATCGGTGTTGAGGAAGTGTGATTGTTTTGACAAGCGTTGAGTTTTCAACTTTTTTCCTAGACTGGTGCTTTCATAAAACAATGGACTCCAATGAAATGGTCTACTCCCAACGGATTTCGAAATGCCTCGACCCACCCTTGGTTACAGAAGTTTAAGCCAGGGTTCGGTTCGAACAACGAAACGTCATCTTTGGACATTCTGCGCCAGGTCATCGCCCTGAGAAATATCAGCACTCCTCTGTACGTGTCCAGCATGCCCCACACGGAAACGCATGGTAACACTATGGTCGCCAATTACAAGGTACGGCTTTGTAAAGATGGGATGCTTGCTCTGGAGAGGTTTTACCCAAGGTGGAAATCCTTCGTTGTAATGGCTAATTTGGGCCAGAAATCGCGTGATGTGGATTTATCGACAACGTTTTATCAAGGGCAAATCATCGTCAGCACTGAGAACAAAATGGGTGATGTCGTCTTCAAAAATATCCAATTGAAAAGCGGAGAAGCATTTATTGTTCGCCTCTGATAAATCTGCCGGTAAGAAAGGCAAGCCTTTTTTTTTTTTTTTCGAAATTACCTCACACATTTAAAATGCATATGTATAGATTAGGACACTGCATTTTGAAATGCATTTCTTTTCATATGAATTAATACGGTGGATTCCTGCTATTTGGGGGGCGCACTGGTTACTTGAAATTATCGTTTATCTTGTACTTAAAGTACAAAACTTAGTCTAGCAAATGGCAACAGCACTTATAATCAGGTCCGATGGGTCCCACTTAACAGGAACTTCCCAGCAGTTGGAAACACTCGAACGATATTTTTTTGCGTTCTGTCTCAAGAGGTTATTTTTGTTTAAAAGTTTTATTTGTCGATTTTTTCCCTTTTTTTAAGTAGCATTTTTGGATGTGAAATTGGGAATTAATCTTATTCCGATTCAACATCCAATGGTGGTTTGCGTGCCTTTAGAATGTATCATTTCTGGCATTTTTTAAACTCCAGATGTAATAATTAATGTGTTTTATACTGTGCTAAAGGTCCATACGCCACCTGGAGGTGCTGTACCGAAATAAGACTTTATTCAAAGTTTATTTTACGTTATATTGGATTTTTTTTTCACATACAATGCTAAACGTGCCATCTTGCAAATGTGTTCGTTTGTTTAAGCATTGTCGTTAATCGTTTTATTCCGAGATTTAGTATGCTGTTGTTGATTACTTGTTTGATTTTTTTTATTGAAATGATGCTTTAAAACAATATGCAGATTTGTTTCTGGAAAGAATAGTTTGGAGTTCATTCATTTTTTTTTACCATTTTTGACTTGTGGAGGCGACATGCCAAGTATGTTTGGAAAGAATGTTTCGATAAGCTTGAAACTCTGATAATTTCATAGTTTTTTATTGAATTAAATTGACAATTAAATCGCGTCAGGAGCATAGAAAGAAATAGGACAGGTACTATAACAGTGAACGGAAATAACAATATTGCAATTAATTATAAACAAAAATGATCGGTGACTGTGGTGAATGAGATGAAATTAACATACATGTATGTGCAATGCGCTGGCATACAATAAAAACAAGAACGAATGAGATTATACACGTCAAAATATATTTATATTATTAAAGAATGATGCGTTATGTAAAGTGAAATAATGAATAGACCACAATTGCTTTGAGCAAATATATAATAACAAATTACAATTAGTCGCTAATGTATGTTAAGGTCGGGGAATGCCCCATAGGCACCCGAAAATGTGAATATTAGTACCCTGAGATTTTTATCATACTAAGTTTGAAAAATAGATATTAGAATATGTAAGCACTGGTTAATTTACACTTAGATGAAGTCTGGAAGTGGAAAAAGTCCTTTGGTCTAAATGGTTACATGTCAATGGTAAACTAAATATGTCGCCAAATGATTGCCTGATTTGTGAGTAGCTCTGGTGTCTGGGCTGCACTTGAAAAAAAATAGCCATTCAGGTGAAGGTATGTATAAACAAAAATTTTTGAAAAACTATAATCATTCAGCAATTGGGGATTATTTAAAAATACTTTTTAGATTTACAGTGCCTTTTTTGAATGGACTACTGGTTATTTTTGGGGGTTCAATACCCTCTTTGATGGCAAAGCTGTCTAAACGCTCCAGTGTTTTTTCCTATTTGCTCACACAGAGAATTTACTAACTCAGTTGTGTCTTGGTATTTACCGATGAGGGGAAATATTGCACAACCAGATTACAACCTAAATTCTACCTTGTATAGTTTATTACATTACACTTGACTTCTGGAAGCTACATGGGGTTCTAATGGATATAACTTGGTTTTGATGCAATTGTGCAACTAAGGTATATAAATGAATGTCGGTGGTATTGCAATAGCATTTAATGCTAGCTGATGTAGGACTGAACTCAGTAAAAAAAATTCAAATAAATTTATCAATTTCAGTACAGCCCATCTGATGACATTAGGTTAAAACCCACGTTAATGGTTGGCGGGTTAAAGTGGACCTAAATAATTAAAATGACCTGTAAAGGTCTATAATACAAAATTTACAATTATGTACACATTTTTACAAAAGATGTTGAACGTCTGTTCGATAGCGAGCAAAGACCTTGCCTACAATTTTGCAAAATTGCAAACAAATCTTTGATATTATTAAAATTATATAAAAGTGGGTGTCGTCCATGCAATATTAGTACCAAATTCAAAGAGTTAATATTATGCATTTCAAAAATAAAAATACAAACGTTCATAAAAATAAATTAGACATTGTATAACGTAACACGGTTTACTGCAGCTTAACTTTAGTAACGTGTCAAATTTGTCGTTTTCATAATTTAGTGAATTCATATAATAAATTTGGAAGATATATTCAAAAAAATCACAATATGCCTTATATGCACTATGGAAATTTTTAATCCCACGTCATTTAGATTACAGCTTCATTATAGCCTCAGCTTTTGTATCTGGTATTCTATATAGACCATGCACGCTTCCCAGAAATTACTTGGGTAACGTTACCAGAATGTTTATGTGTCATAACAGCAATTCAGTTTCTTGAATATCAGACCATGTCACATTGTATCGATAATTATGGTTTTCACACTTGACAGCATTCATCAAATGAACACCAACTGTAAGTGAATTAAATATTTTAACCAAAAAATCACTCGGTAGCACTAACAGGCAATGGGCATTGACGTCTCGTAAAACTGAGTTTACGGGACAAATGCCACAAATGCAAGAATTTGTGTGCAAGTTTAAAAATGTCATATTTGTCTGTTGCCCAGATGTCAAACGCAGGTTTGCAGCCACTTTCTCTGCGATCGGTTCGCCAGGACAGATCTTCACGGCCAGCCTTTTACCAAGATAAAGCAAAATCCAGTTTCAGCGCAAACCTGGAATTCTCATGTTCCCATTTGCAATCATCGTTGGTACACTTTGATTCTGCCCCGCAAATGATGCGGCCACGTAGCTCGGCCAAATCACGTTGGGTGCCATGGAGTTGCAGCTGGCTTGGTTCGACCCGAATGTAGTCATGATGGGAGCAACTGTTGCCGTTGACATGGTTTGGGCTGAGGAAACCATTTTGGGAGCGAAGCTGGTAGATGACCACTTTGTCAGAGGCGTCGGTGGCAAGATGTTCGTTCCGACGCCGCCAAGAGTGGCTGACATGTGGTTGCGGGTTGTCAGCAAGCCATTATAGTCACACAGACTGCTGCCACTGTCCACGTGCCAGCTGACAGGTCGACCGCCGACATGGGTTTTAATTGAAGTCATTGGCGTGCAGTATGATAGCCGTCTGATATCTGTTCCAGGGTGCTGCTGATCCAACATCAAGGAGCGGTCGTTGCAGAGGGCGGTAATAAGGGGTAGATTTAAGTCCCGACCACGAGCACGAAGGTTTTTAATTTCCGGTAGTTCTCCCTTCTGTTGGAGAGCTTCGGTGGAAGAACTGTCATCAGGGGATGACGGGGACGATGCTACAGACTTGGACATCGGAATCTGGAAATGGAAATCGAGCAATAAGTCAAATGTTAAACATAATATTCCACATTTCACAGGCTTGATTGTTTAAAAAATTTAATGGGACGCTTTTTTTATTAAAGAAATTCTCGGTTATTTGTTCTCTATTAATAACCCCCTTATATCAAATTTTAAGAATATTATTCTGGGAATTATTGGTTTAAGGACAGTTTGCTCACCTCAGGGCCATATGGTGGTGGAGGAGGAATTGCAGCAAATTGGATTTCTCCCTTCAAATCCTCATTGTCGTTTCCCTTGTTTTGCATTCCATTTAGTGAAAGTTGAATATACGTGGGCCTAACAGGTCCAGCTTGAGACAAAAGGTTTTCCTCTGATTTGGCTTTTGTGGTGAAAACTGTTCTCGGCTTTGCTATTGGAGCTTGCGTGATCGTATTTTCCAGCGAAGTGGAGACGGAAGTGGTTAGAAAGCTGTCTACCCTCGAAAGCCTCTGAGTTTCCTGTCGGAAGCCTCGTGGTGGGGTTAAGGGGTTGGCCATGGATAGGGATTCCACATCTTCGGAACCTTGAGGATTCCGATAGGGCGGAGGTGGGGGAATGAATGCCGCAAAGTCATTGGGTGGAGGGATTGGAGATTCCGAATATCCGTTAGATAAGTCCTGCTCTTTTATTAAGTAATCTGACATTGAGGGAAAGTGGTTTTCGTGGAGATTGGTGGGAAACGCATTGAGGGCGTGTGGGTACATTGGTAGCGCCTCATTGGAATAGTAACTGGGTCGGTTGGAAAATGGCATCGTCATTGGGGGATACGTAGCAGAATTGCACAAAGGCAGGCTCTCGTTTTCGTTAATCACATTCGGCACGGAGATCGATTTCCCCAGTGTTGCCAAATTGCTGTATGCCCCATAATTATAATAGTTGTTCCTCAGTGGTCCGTTCGGCACCATCTGTGGCACCATTTGCGAAGTGCCTTGCCTCTGAATAGCAGCAACACTCCCATAGGGAGGATTAGAAGGCCTCGACAGTGACGATACCCCGATTTTTGTCCTGCACTGCTGCATGGGATGGGGAATGCACAAGCCGTTGCGGATGGCGTTTGGTCGACCATTAATGCAAGCCATGGGAACTGGGTAAACTCCCATAGAAGGAATGTAACCCAAACTCGACTCATCATTGGATGACTGTGGAGAGATTGATGGGGTGGATTTCCTGGCTGGACCCGTTACAATGTTTCGCATATAGGGTGGTTCTGTTCTTATGGGAACGGGTGGCACGTAAAGATTCATCATACTGGTGTTTGCAATCGAAGTAGAGGAGGGGGAAACCAGTCCAGAACCGGAAAAAGGGATGATGGGAATGCTGGTTGGCACGAGATTTGCAAATTGTTTGTTTCCTTCCATTGACCAGTCATAGTCTTCAGTGGAGGAGGCCGATTTAAGGGAGTCGGCCAAGTAGCGCGACTGCTGCGGATGGCCAAACAGGGATGCCATGTGAGCCGTTGTCGAATCTACACTGCTTGTGTAACTGTGGTCGAAACTGCTGCAGGTTTCCGATGCAGACGTTGAATGTTGTGGCGATGAATAGGCGGGGTATGGGACTGAGAAGGCTGGAGGAACTGACAGGATACATGACTTGACTAGAGAGAACCTCGAACGAACGGTGGATACACTTTTGTCCGAAGATGAGCTGTGGATACTGTCCACGCTAGAAACCACAATGGGAGCTGCATGCCTCTGCACGACGGTTCGGCACTCCAGTTCTTTCACCGGAACCACAACTGCGGCGCTAGTCCTACACTGTTCACCACTTTCGCTTCCATTGTGTGTCAACAACAAAGGGTTAATTGCTGTTAAAAGAAGGAATGGTCGTTAGGCAATTGTTTAGCAAAAACAGAAAACCATAGACTACAATGAGTCGAAGGTTTTCTGTTTTCGGGGTCAGGATAATAATTGCAATCAAGTTTCAGCATCTATTTCTTTCATTCATACCTTCTATTGGTGATATTGGAGGCTGTGGACTTTCGGGCTCTCTCGCAGAGTCCATTTCATCTGTAAGCACAAAAAATTGTTGAGATATTGCTCTCTCTTATATTTCATTTTTAAAATGAGTGTATGACTTGATTTAGCTAACCTTCGCTTCCATCGAGACTTTGAACCCGATCACTCACAATACCAGACGTTGTATTGGAACTGGCATTACTGATCACCGAAGTCCTTTGATCATTGGGAACTTTGCCCTTTTTGGACAGTGTATTAAAATCGTGCAAGGACATGTCTGATGGGCCATGTTCTTGCTCCCATTCCAGGTCTAAACTATCGCTATAAATGTAAGATTCTCGATAACTTTTTTTCTCTGAAATGAAACAAGTTTAAAATGGCATATCAGTTATTTTTCCTTGAAAATGTTGCTGTTTGATGTACCATCTGTGGTATTTCAAAATTGTTTAGTACAGCTTTCCTGAAGTGTCTTACCTTCCATTTCAAGCCTTTTCAGTTCAGTAACACGTGGCTGAATGGCCAAATTGAACTGGTGGGTGGCTTTACACAAATACAGCAGATGCTTTGATTTATCATCGCTTCCTGTGTAATATGTATATTTCCGCGTGTCTGCATAACTCATAGCATGGATCTCGAACTTTTTCTTCTGAAATGCACAACAACACGAATAAATAAATAGTTCTTCACATTTATTTGCATTGTGAAATGCGAACCTATTTAATAATAAACACGTGCCTCATAGCAAAGTTTTCCAATGTCTGCCCAGAGAAAGGTGGACACCAGCTTCTTTGTTCTGCTGTTTACTCCTCCATTCTAGAAGAAGAAAAGTTATTGTTTTAGACACATACAATGAAATCTAAACAAATGTTTACAACAGGCATTCAGATGCACGAATAGCCAATATTTTTTAGGAAATCTAACCTCGTATATCTCAATTCCTCGTGAACATACTCCCAGCCAGACGGAGCCCAGCAAGTCATTCTTCTTCTTTTTTAATTTATAAATATGAAGATTGTGCGGTGCATCCATGCAGGAGGCCTCCCTAATGAAGGCCATCTCGGCATCTCCTTTGCTGTAGCTCTTGTAGTCTTTGTGGATTGATGGGACATTTTGAACGATATATTCTTCGCCGAGCCTCGTTAAAATCTGTAAAATTGTAATCATATCTTTTGTGTTAACGCGTACTTAAGTTGTCATGTAATTCTAGCAGTCTAGTACTACATTACATACCCAAGGTGGAAAGTAGTCTCTTGGCTCAAAATATCGACTGTGGTGCCTCTCTTCATTGAAGCTACCGAAATCCGCTTGCAGCGCATAGGCTGCAATCAAGAAACATCGCTCCTCTGAGCACGCCTGGCAGTGTTGAAGGAAGTTTCCTTTCAGTTGCAAGAAATAGTGATGTCTGGTCTGCTTGTCGCGTACCAAGAGTGGACAGTCCACGTAAAACTGGATGCACAGGTATAACGTGAGCAGAGGTCTTCCGATGCTGTCCAAACCCTATACCAGAATATTAAGAAAGCCATTAATCTCTGCAATTAATGCACACAAACTGTACAGGTGGAGAAAAAAACCTACATTGCTGCTTTGAGATTTCCATGATTTTGATGCCAGCTTAGACAGTTTTATCCCGAAATCCAGAAACAGGTATTCATTGTCTATAATAAAAATGTGAGATTATTTTCATCGTCCTCTAGTATTTTGAGCATAATTCACGATGGGATTGGGTTATCTGAATTGTTCATTGTACATAATATTGATATGATTTCTCAGTCTCTCCTTGGGTACAAGCTTGTCTGAAAATCAAAGTTGAGGGACAAAATCCTTTACGCTATCGTCCTTTCTGTCACCTGAACCTAACCCTGTTGGCCCTGTAGACCCTCTACAGGATCAACTTGTAACCGGTTGGGCCGTTTTTAGCCTTAGTCGCCTTTGGGCCCTTAAACCCCAACCAACAACAACAACTACAACAACAAATTTTATGATGTCGAATACGAGGTTCTTGTCTACATCGTCAACCTCGTTTAGGAAAAGTATGTAAGACTAGCTAATATTATAGTTTAGTTGTCTGCCCTCTAAACATGAATGTCTTCAATTGGTCACAGTTTGTTTCATGTCTTGTAGACCAGCAGAACGTGAAAAAAGCGTTTTTTTATCATCGTGTCGATGCTTGTTTTTGTTTAAACGTTGTTTTCTAGATATTTCATATTTGGAGTGAGTAATATGGCTGAGCAATACAAATATTCACGATTGGGGTGCATCGACTCGACGAGGGGTGAACGTGGGGTGACATTCCAAATTCTATCTCTCCGCTGATGGGTGCACTGACCCAAGGTGCCCCTCCCATGTTTTTCGCAGCACGAGCCTCTTTTTTAGTCCTCTGCCACTTTTGTCCATTAGCTAACGCTCTCAACCTCTTCTGCAACTTCCACGGCAGCAGCAGAGAGCGCACAGTGGCCAACATTTTCTCAGTTAACCGCACACAACTCGCGACTCGTGGCATTTCCTGCCATTTCAGGAATTACTCGTTTGCCAGCGTGATTTGGAGTAGTTAAAAGTGGGCCAGGTATCGAATGGCGAGGAAGTGCTTGGCATTCCTCTCGCAGAATTGTTCTCATGCTTCTTTGCTGCATCATGGGTTCGACGAAACGTCTCTTGGCTTATGAATACTGCTTTAAAATCCCACCATGATTGACTTTACACTCTTGTATCTTCACATCATACCAAATGCAGGCGGGTTGTCAAAGTGGGGGTTTTTGGACAGGCGGGTTATTATTGTATCTTATCAGTGGCGTTTTCCATGCTCTGAATGTTAACTAAATGATGATTTTATGCAGGATGTGTACATGTCAAATGTCGTCGTGTCCAACGCCTGTGCTTGACAACACTCTCATGGTACAGGCTTTGACATTTTTTGGAGACGACTGATTACTCTCTCGTTTTTACAGATTTTTCGCATAATATAAACTTTCTGGGTAGAGTCACGTGTTTGGCAAATGTCACGCAAGTGTAACCCAAGTTTGGCAATTCTTATTGGTTGGTGAAACTGATTTGATTTCAGAACTAACATATATAATAAGAAAGCATTTAAAATATCCTGAATTTTGGAAGCTCAGGAAGTCCTTCGAATAATTTTGGATTGTAAAGTTTCAATTTTGAGAAGAGAAAATTATACTTTGTTCAAAACTACATCAAAGTGTTCATAATCTGCCCTTGTGTTTGCACACTAATCCTGCATTCTTTATCGTGAATCGTGATAACTTTTTATATAAATTTAGGGGGAGTCATTAGAAACTTTGATGCATCACTTACCTACGAGAAGAGCAACCCCGAAAAGCTCAGCATCTTTCAGCCCTAAGTAGGAGCACACCTGGTCGAATACGTGTTGCACTTTGCCTTTAGTCTTCATAAACGAGAAACAATAAAAAAAAATTGTTAGACAACAATCAGTTAATGCTTTTTGTTTTATCCTAAGTGCTAAATTTGTGTTCAAGCTATGGAACATGCTTTTAGAAACTGGTTCCAAATTCAAAAATAATGTATGGTAGACATTCTGCGTGGTTGAACACGATGTCTAGTAGGCTTTTGGATGTTTTAAAACTCCTAATAGATTATCTAATTTTTAAACTATTTTTACTGTTTTTAATGTCGTTTTTGAGCGTTTTGAGCATGCGATTGCCAAATGAAAACATTTTTTGTCGTAACATTTTTTTTTATCTTAGCACGGGCTCCTTAAGAGCTCCAGGCCATGTAACTAGTCTAGGATGTCTGTTAGAATTTTGAATATGCCAGTGATTTAGCAACAGGTGATGCAAACTAATTGATCCTTTGCAGCCCAGGCCCTAGTGACACGGTGAAGAGGAACGAATGTTTAAATTTCTAAACAAAAAACATATCAAAATTCGAAAAACAGTTTGGTGTCTTACTTCTACTTCGCAGTAGAGGACCTCTTTTGTCAGCAGTTGCACGGCCACGTATTTTTTGCCAGGCGTCAATGGGGCGGCACATGATGTAGTGACCCCGTGGGAAGACTGGCGCATGCTGGCTTCGGCTCCCTGGTAACACCGGGGCTAGGGTGCACTATTCTACGAATCCTGCAACAAAAAATGATGAGACAGGTGTGAGAACATTCTCTAAGACAATGGACGGGCGAACGAATGCACTTTCGACAAATTGCGAACTTTGGAAAAGATGAAGACCCACTGCTGGTCCACCATTTCCTCTTACCGAAATGCACCAAGTTGAGATTTTTGCTATTTGGAAAAACTCTAATTGCAACTCTGTCATTCCCTTCTACCGAAAAGACCATACTCTGTAATCTGAGAATTGTCGTTGGTGAATGCCATCAACCGTCGTTTTGCGGATTTCGATAGTTTGCTCGTTTACATCTGGTGCTTTTTTCAGAAATTTCGACAGCTGCCTTTGAAGAAAAATTTACTTTGGCAAACATTTTCAGCCCCTATCAAGTATTTGCGAAAGGGCTTATCAGAAACTGTCGTATATGTGTCAATCTTGGCACCAAAATTACTCAGAAGCCAAGCGAATTTTTATCTTAGCAGGAGTAGTGACTCAGCAGCGAGAGAATGATGTGACTTATTAATAAGTTAATATCTTATTTGAATATAAAGTACATTTGTTCAGTTTATGTAGTAGTTACTGTTATGTCTACTAACGTATCATCACCAAGGAAGTCGCTTAGGAGGCATTGAAAGGGGGCAAACTAGAGGAGCTTACAACTCCAAAATTAAATTATATTGTAAAAAAATATATATATAATTGAATCCAAATTTATGTTAACTGAAATTTCGAATTTTTATTTCTTTAAAGTTTTTCTTTCGCACCGGTGTGATGCCGCCAAAGATAGCCCTCTTAAAATCCAGTTTGTTACCCTGAACTTGTCCTGATCAGGAAGCAAATTAATTTCCACAAATAGTTTATCATAAGTTTAAAATAGATATTACAGCTACTATCTATCACACTAATATTAAAATAGATGAAAGAGGCACGACTGGCTTACCAATCCGATATGCAATCGTGATTTTCAATTTGAACATAGGTTTTGCATTCAAGGAGGGTGACAAACTTTCCCATCAGAATGGCATGGTTGTTCACGATTTCAAAGTTGTTGTTGTAACTTTTATCAAAAAGCAGCACGTTCCGATAAAACAAGAATAAAATATTTGTGTTCGCATTATGAGCACTTTAGGCATTCCTCTTTTTATTATATCCTTGCCTTCTTACTATTTTATTATATTTCGTTTTGTTGGACAATTTTGTTTGAGATAGTATGGACAACAATCAATAATTGGGCATGGCAGATACACATGACATTATATACAAAAATCTCGTTTTAAACTAAAAAAAACATGGCAGATAACCCAATTTTTATGCAAAATATATATTTCATACAAAATGACACAAGTAGCAAAATCATCATTCGGAAAAAGTTACTGAACCACAACAGTCTGCACGCTTGAATTTATGATATTGTTTCCTAGATAACAGCGTGTACACATGGGGGCACGTGTTATATGACTAGCAATTTTTTGGTCGATACCCTTGGTGAAAAAAAAACCACCCATGACAAACTCCAAACCAGGTAACGAAAATGTTGTTAGCCGTTATCGTGTAAACATGTAGCAGAAATAGGACGGGAAATAAATTTGAATAAAATCTCAATTCGGGGAAAACACATGAACCATTGCACATGTCGACCCATGGGTGTTTGTGTTGACCGTGTTTTTAAGTGCACACAGTTACTGTGCTCAGGACTAGATAGATAAATAGTCGTACTGAATGTGTTGGCAAAAAAAAAAAAAAATAAATAAAAACGTTCTAAAGTTTTGTGAAACGTTGGTATTCAGGTTACAAAGGTAGAACTAAATAAGTTGGTGGTTCCCTCGTTATTCCTATATTTGCCCCATTAATTTTTGACATAAGATAACTTAGATAAGTAATATAGCGTAAGGAGCATTCCTTGCAAAGTTACAGAGGTGCAGCAAATGACAACATCACGAGGTTCCTTTCACTATATACACAACCAAAACTAATGGATAAATTTTATTATAAACTTCTTCAGATTATGATGATTCGTCGAAGCACGTCATAGCCTATGTAATAATGATTTCGCGACGGTTTGATTGACCCCAAAATGCAAATGGTTTCTCGATAGCGAAGTACATAATTTATTCCCATTTTGCAACGCTCATTGCAACTTAAAATATTTTCGATTTAAGAGTAGAAAAAAAAGAAACTTGTATAGACTGTTTTGTAGTTTAAAAAAATGACAAAACTCGTTGTCTTATTTGTAAGTAACCTAATGAAAACGTTAACGGTGTATTTTATAACCAATCGCAGGTGACCCGTCTCGGATTGGAGAAAAATCCGATGAAGAGATTAAGGTTGAGTGAGTTAGAGAGTTGTCCTAGTTACCCAAAATCTTAAATACCACACATTCCATTGTTTGCGTACCACTTGTTGCACCTCAGATTTTCATGCCCAAATCGAGTAAATAACACACTATGTCCTTCTCGACATTCCCCCAATCGCCTTCTCTGCATTTTACAACCCCGGATGGTGTCCTAAATCTTCCTGCAATAATTTCAACCAACCGTGCGACGTACTTTCTGAAAGTATTGCGAGAGATAATAACTTATAGGCCATTCATTTGAATGCTTGTCATTATCGACGTTGTCATGGTCACTTTTTTAATGGGCAATAAATGGCATTGTGTCATTTGTTCGGAGGCTGAAACTGGCTTGCCGTTCAATTATTAATGTCGAATCAGTTGTCAAATTGCAAACAATCATTGGTTGAAATCCGAAAAATGAGACATGTTAAACTAAACGGTAATATACTACTATTTAATGTGGCATGCGTCAAATAAGTGAAGGGTCTAATAACAGGCTCCCCTCCCCCACTGGTTTACAATAAATATTTAAATTTATGATTTTTGAAAGTCATTTCATCTATCTGTCGTAAAATCTAGACCAGCAAAAGTAATGTAGCTATTATGAATTTATAATGAGTTCGTATCAAATTCATTGAAAAAAAAATAGTTTATGTAAGCGAATTTTCATTCTCAATAGAATTTTTTGTTCAAAGGCTTTTAACCGGTGCTCCATAATTTTTTTTAGTCGTTACCTCATTGTTAATTTAATTCAGTTTTGAACAATTTTTTTAAACTTCTAAAAATGTGGCAAAAGTTACTTTAAAGGAAAATAATTGTTGACTTGTGTACAAGTCATAGAATAGTGTTTTTGGATAATGCTGTGCCCTAAAAAAGCCATTTAATAGTGTGGCTTGGTTTATTGTTTAGGCCTTCATATTCTTAATTACCGTAAGTGTTTTAGCCTTGTTAGCTAATGACACTGATGAAAGGTGAAGAATGTCTATGTAAATAATTCTGCAAACCAAGCTGTTCTTCAGTTTTGTCTACACATCGTGATTAAAAAATTTGAATAGAACATCTATAGTTTTAAATGAAAAACTTAATTCCTGTTATAGAAAAACAAGTGCATCATTATTAGGGCATTAATTTTCGTGAAATTTGTAATCCAACTGAGGTGAACTAAAGAAAGGTATTTGCGCCTCTACTGGTCACTTCTTAAACTGCTCCATAGTGGGGACAACAGGTGACACCACCTACGCTAAGATAAGAAAATGAGGGTGGAGGTGGGTTTGCTTTTTTGCTAAACCTTCGACTGAAACTATTTAGGGTGGTACCTATCCTAATATTTGCCTGTAATTCCATATGTTGGGTGCTCAGGTGAATGTCTCTACATTGTGTATCATCTTATAACAGAATATGCGGCGGATTGTATCAATTTCCTTTTATGTGCACGCCCATTCAGTGATGAAAGCGATTTTTGGTATAAAGTGATAAAGTAATTCAAGGAATTGGGCTGCATAAATTATCCCCAATGCATTGTGTCGATGGTATATTGGGTATCAAGCTGAATATAATTTCCAAATGTGTTTTAACGCCTAGAATCATCAGAATAGTATATGAAGGCCGAGGTGTATTATTAGAGATTGTTATTGTTTTCGTGCTCGATGTAGCAAACGGGTGGTCATCTATGAATCAACATTATTGTAAATGGTTATTTAAAGCATTTTGAATCTGATTATTTATTTTTTTTCAAGAATAATTTGCGAAATGGGTGCTAAATAAGCCATAAGTATAAGTATTGAAAATCATTTTTTCAATGAACGCCTCTTTAGACCCATCAAATACGATATCAATGCCATTCCCCATAACCCACTGCGTATATATAGGATTGATTGCGTGTAAAGCACATGGTATCGTTAAATTTCAACGAGGTTGCATTCAGTTTTTTATGCCTTCCTTTTATTCGCCAAATCCATTCTACTGCTTCAAAAAAACCGCCATCTCGTTGTGCACGAACGCAGTTTAATTCACTTTTGAATTGAAGCATGCCAGCGCAGCTTTTATAATTTGATGAAATTGTAAAGCGCAATATACAGGCGCTCCAAAGTGTAACCTTAACTTTCTAAATGGTGAACGTCACCTTAATCCCCCGTTACACAATAAAAACTTGCGTGCTGCGAGTGGGTTGTTTTCATTTCGGGCACCGTTGGTCTTGCTATATGCGGCAACCGCTATTTTTCACGGCAATGATAATGAGGAAGTCATGTAATTTTTCTTCCTAAAATCCTACCAAACCCTCACACGCACATTTTTCGGATAATACCTTTTGTTTCTCAAAATTACAAAATGCAAAATCGTTAACCATAGATGACCAGGAAGGAAGACCGAGGTTAAGATATAATTTTGTTTACTGAAGTTTGCGATCTCCAATTACTCATCTTTTTTTAGTTTGTTTCCCCAAACATGTTTTATCTTGCCACAGCTCCAGTGTTTTGTGGATGACAACTTTCTTGAAAATTGTCCCAATAGTGAATATCAACGAATACCTGTAAATTTCGTTCTGATAAGCTACATCTAAATCTGTTGTGATAACCAATTCTGTTTATATTCATGCAACGCCCAGTCTGTAAATGGCTTGTTTTCACTTTCCTCGTAGTGCACGATTACAAAATCTGCATTATCTCTTCCTACTCATCACTGTCGTAATTTAATATCACACCTCATGTTTATAATAAAAAATATATCCAAACTTGAAAAAAAAAATTTTGGAAATACTATAGTCGTGACTTGTGCTGTTTTTAATATTGCAAATCATTTCAATTGGGTTTATACGCACTTACTTAATTGGCCTTTGGCAATATTAACTAAAACTTCAGCAAATATTCACGATATGAATGTGTACAAAAAGTTTTTAGGTACACTACACGCATTTACTTGGGAGTAAAAAGATAAAATACCCAAATAGCAAATTCTCAAGATTTCAACTGTATATATGTAATACCGCAATAAAAAAAATTATAAGATTTGCTTTAAATACACAATAAAAAAGTAAATGAAAGTGATATTTAAGATCGTTTATATTAAAACTTTAGCTCAGTGAGAGGTCAGAAAGAGGTCAGTGTGCCTCGTTTTATTCGCCAATTAAGTTTCACGAAACATGGTACAACCATTCATCCACACAATTTTGATCATCAATGCTATTTCTTCCAAGTTTCCCATTTGGAATATGGGGAAAAAAGAATCAGAAAACCATTTCTGCCCCATCATTTGCACGCTTCAGCCTACCTCTCTGGCATCCATTTTACCTAAAGCTAAAATGCCATCCTCTCTGATAATATTACAATACCAGAAGTCACTTCCCCGTGCATTGTCTGTTATCGTTTACCACCTGTAGAGTTCGCTTTATCCCCCTTTTCCTTAAGCCCCCCTCCCTTACCTTGTTTAAATGTCAGAGTCATCCTGTCACGGACATGATTCAATAGGAAATACAACGAAGCCATCGATTCGTGTCGTTCCTAGCAAAGTAAATGTTATATAGCAGAAGTTTTCAATTTACAGAAAACTCAACCCTGATGCCCGAGGTATTACCTATCTCCAAATATTCTGTTGGGGAAGAATGTGCAAAGATGAGCCCTAGTGCCCAGCTGTACCAAATGAAAATGACTGTTGCTGTAACTGCTCACAGTTGTTATAATACGTACTTGATTTTCTGCAAGATGTCTATGGTGGTTGTAGGAAAATGTAGTCAGACCAGTTACCATTAAATTCTTACTACTACTGTGCGTTAATAGCAATTTCCCACGTACACGCTTGGATGCAACCTGATATTATTAGCATTTATCAAACTTAAAAAAATGAAAACGCATCTATCGTATCAGCTCCAGATACGGAAAACTGGAATTGGAATGTGAGAGATAAGTAAGTGCGAGTAAAAGAAATGATAGTTTTTTTAAAAAATAAAAAATTGGCTGATCTACCAGCATCCTTGATGTAATAATAGGACTTCAAGGTCTGCAATATATACAGCATTGTAGTAACAAGGTGCTTTGGAACCAATATGGCAATCAAAGGAATGTAACCCATAATCACCTTAAAGAGTATTTGTATGATCATCTTTTCAGCTGACGTCATTTGATTCTAAAACGTATTTTCTCCACAAACACCACACACAAATATTGTTCCAATCATAGTAAAATAAAAATCATGAGTAGCTGTCCAAACATGGTGGTGAAACAATGACTTTGTTTCTGGGAGCTTATGAGACCAAATTCGGAATAGGAAATATTTCACAATCATCACAGTATCGAACCAAAACAAAACCACAAACAAGTACTTTCTTTAAGGAAATCCTGTCATCCAAAATGACTAAATTACTACACGATGCAGTTAAATGTGCTTTATCTTGTTGTTCTTGTATGAAATTCCGTCAATTGTAGAGATAAAAACTAATATGGCTTAGAGATAAACAAAAAAAAAAGTGTTCAGGTGATTCACACTGGCCGTAATCAGACATTCCTGTTACCAAGGTTCGTCCGCATTCTTGCCCAAGTACATGTACGGTATTGGAAAAAGTGAAGATTACCAAATGCACACAGTCGCTCCCTGTATTTTTTTTCTTTCTTTAGTACAGAGGTGTATGACGAATTAGTGGGATTATCTGGGTGTGCAACATACCGCACTAACAATCATTAATCCCCATGCAAATGCCAACGTACTGCAGCTTGGAATGTTGAAACTGTGGTTATGGGTAATGCATCCTGCAAGCAGGTGGTAATGGTGGATTTGGCCAGGAAATGCCAATGTCCTCTATTTCATCATCAATTTCGTTGATTGTTAACCTGTTGGCCCGAACAGGCATTTGTTCTCTCCTACAGCTAGCCTAGGTCAATATTTAAGACACTTCATCAATGTCTCGTTAGATGGGTTTCTGATGTGGCCATGCATTGGACGTTCAATCACTCCCTTCTTTCTTCAAGATTAATCATCATTGGTCTGTCACGGACATCAGCTATTTAGCAGCTGTATCTGCGTTCACAGTATTAACATCGGCTAAACATGCTTTTGGTCAAACCAAGATACGTGCCTGATGAGGTTTTTATTTTCACAAGAGAAACAGTGAGTTCATTCTGCCCCTGGGGATTCTTGTGAAAGCAGCAGACCTCCATTGCTATAATACTGCCTCTAAGAGCGCAGTTGGAATTCCCCAAGTATTTGTTAGAACTACCAAGATAATCGTGAAGAATGTACTGAAATTGCATTTATTATCATTGCCTTGTAATACCATTTTGGAATCTTGTTCCATTGTTTTGCAGTTCTGGTTGGTTTCTAGTTTAACTATACATTATAGTGCCATCAGGAAAATATGAAATACAGAAAAGTATGATAATGGTGAATGAAAATTTCGTGTTGTTTCTGGAATTGTCAGAAACTCTTTGTTTGGAAACCAGACATAAACATGTCGGCAAATGATATTTTTGACGTTATTTATATAGAAGAAAGTCACAGAAAGTGGTATCGTTACTATATCTGTCCAACCACTTAACCACCAAGCTGTATTTCTGAGTACCACTATTATTGTTAACTATTATTGTTAATTCCATAAGTCTGTTGTTGTTCTAATCTATAAATAACGTTGAATGTCATCGTCGTTATTATCAGTTATCTTCTGCTATTTCATTTCTTCGCATGCAGAATAATTGTTATTTTTATCATAATGTATTTGTGATGTAGATTTTAGACACGAAGAGAGGAATACAATAGCATGTTTGTCTGTTGAGTCATTGAGGATGGGAAATTATACTCGCTTCAGGAATTAGATTAAATGCTAATTTCATTTGCAAACATTGCTGCAAATACTTATTTAATCGCAAATTTCTATTGTCCATGAGACCGCATCTTTAATTCAATGAAGTGTTGGAATTCTAACCATTTGTTATTAATATGCCAAAGTTGTGCAATGGCGTAAAATTTTGCAGGATCATGGCTTGCATGACAATGGCCGGGACGCAACAGGTTCCCTGCAGATATAATTGGACATTTATAGTACGCCAACTAGCGCATATCAACAGAACCTCTAGGTTTTTCCAAAGGTCAGATTTAGACAGTTTTCAGTGTTGATACGGAACATTGGTCACAGTCTGAAGATCATACATGTTTAATTTACCTCAAGTGTATATTTTATCGAAGAAGTTTTTGTTTTTTGAAAACTTTGCATTATTAGATGGTTGGTAATTTTCGTGTCTTGACCAATGACATCCATACGAGCATACCATATCTATATTTTTTAAAAAAACAACTTTGTCAAGAGATTAGGGGCGGTCAGAGAAAGATATGTCTTCGAGAACAATGCCAGTTTACCATATTTTATGTTGTGTCTGCCGTGGCCATGCGATGGAATTTTAACACCATGGCCTGGCATTAATTGCGGTCTCCTAGCCACGTGAAAGTGGTTACATAAAGGAGGGGTGGCGCTGCATGCGTGGAATTAAATTACCATTAGATCATTGTTATTTGGCATTCCGCTGCTATCAAGCAGTGCCCTGTTTGACGACAAACAAACGGCAGACGGCTGGCTGACTATACCCGGATGCGGGAATGTGACACTGAATGTTTTGGCATCATGGCATGGTGCACTTGGGAGCACAGGCAAGGTCTCCTGAAGGCCTTCGCGAACCCTCCAATTTGATGAACCATAGGGTAACAAATAAATTTGTAAAGGCCAAAAAAACATCTTATGCGCAACAATATCAAGATTATGCATCTTGCTGGCATTGAAAAAGTTACACGGAATGTGTTTTACATCTTACATTTCATTCTTTATCCTCTGTACATAACATGTCATCGAGACAGCACAAACATTTCTGATCACGACAGGTGAGATTTTGTGGTTTCTGGAACTCTGTTGGATTCATTGAAATGTCCTCATGAATGGCATTATTATGTTTGGTTGAAGAGTTCAATATTCTTACAACATTGTTCTTCAATGAATAACTATGAATTGGACACACAAATTAAGGAATCAAAGGTATTAATAAGATCTACAGATTTTGATGAATTCCTAAAGTATAGGCATGAAAATTTCACACGCGCGTGTTTTCTAATTAGACCTACCCAGCATATGGCCGCACACGTTTAGTTTGCAGGTAAATATCAAGTATAAAAAAATACTATCGTAAAAACCTGACACTGTATATAATGATTTTAAAACGCTTATAGGAAAATGCTGCTGCCTTTTGCTGCAAAAAATAAAAAATGTAGCTCCAGAAAACGACCATTATAATTTATCCTATTCGGGCCAATTATCATCATTTAGTTCAGAAACAAGCCCAACAAAAGACGCCGCGGGCATCATACCACATGGCAATTTTGCCAATTAAATTGTCTATGGTTCATAATGTTAAAAGGTGTACGAACTTATTTTTTGAACAGCAACCTACCCTCTGATCTCATGGACGAAAGTTGCTAGGCTAAATAAACTGGCTGGGGCTGTAAACATGTCTGACATTCAAATCGATGCAAAACTATACCAGATTCACATGATGGAAACTAAATCTATCTAACAACTTGTGTAATCTATGAAAAACAATTAATTTTGATACAATTTGATAGACCAGAAAGCTGTTTAATAGTACAGAAAAATATACTTCAGCTGATTTTCAGTATGAAAACCCATGAAGCCCAGCAACCTGTTGCAACTAATTTTCATATGATAACATTAAACATTAGTGTCGATACTTTAAATTCTTCGTAATTTCTTCTGAAATATGGTCTCGTATTCACTTTTGGCTGGTCTCTTATCCAGATTGAACGATACAGTGCCCCAAACACGCAATGACATTTTTTTTACTCCATTGGGCATTGTTCTTTAGTATTCGTCCCAAATATTTGCCTGGTTCTTGGTATTTACAGATATTATCGTTATAGGCACATAAGAACCCAAAGACCTTTGTCCTGGTAACGACTTGTTTTAAGCTTACGAATGCTTCTTACAAGTATTATCGCCGCATGTCTGTTTCCAGTAAAATCCTTTTATCACGTTTTAGGAATTTGTAATTCTCCAGATTTAGGCGTCCCAAACTCACGAAGTTAGCTTATTAATGTACGCAATACACTTCAAAATTGTTTATTTAACGGCTCAAGTTGTAGTTTGTTTATGCTGCATGTTCAGGTCACCCCCTCTTGACGCGCGCTTTAATATCATGTTTGGGCTATATTAAATTTTTGAAAATTTTTTCATGAAATGCACTTAATCGGTTGAAGTCGGTTGAATGCACCTTAGGTATCTGACCAACATGGTAGTCTGGTCAGTGCGCGTGTAAGATCAGCTGACCACTCCTATGAGGATCATCGTCTCTCACATCTCTTGATCCCATGCTGTTCATGCGCATGATTACACGAAAAATATAATTACAATTGCCCCTATTTTCAGATTTCTGGCTGATACGAGAAGAATTTACATCTAATTATGGCCAATTAACATGAACTTGTTCCAGGCAAGAATGCAGAGCTGAAAGCCATACTTTATGCCACTTTTTGTGGGATTTGTGAGCGCACATGACCTCTGGCTCGGCTCGTTGAAATAATTATCTGGGCTTTTTTTTTTGTTTCAGCGAAGATAATGACACGTTGTTGGCAAGATATAAAGTGAAAACAAGATTACATTATAATAATAAAAAATATTGAAAAGGTTGCGCGAAATTTGATGATCGCAAAATTGCATATGCATATACCTTGAAAATACCAAGGAAATGTTTTGTATTTGGGGAAAGTGAAATACAATAGTAATTCTCGTGGACATGACCTTTTCTTAAATGGGTAATAAATTAAACAATAATTTGGTGATTTATGGCCTACTGATTCATCACCTGACTCTATACAACAATAAGATCTAATTATTCAGAACAAGTAAATTATAGGGATGATCCTGATACTATAGAATTTTTTTTTTTCATTCTTTGGATTTCATTGAATAACAAGCGCTTAATTTATGATCCTTTAAATGATTGTCATCTTTGCATATTATTATTTCTTCTTAGTTTGCAAAACCAAGTTCATGTACATGCATGCTCCCTAAATTGAACCATATTCCGTTGATAGCTAAGCAATTGTCATAAAATGCAATGGTTTTCTTAAAAATTCCAGTAAGTTGGTTTAATTTGATTCCATTGTTCAAGTCGTTAAAAATGACCGCAACCTTTTCTAGAAATTGAAACGTGTATTTCGTGGGCTTCAATTTTGTGTTGAAAAGTGTGGATTTCGCTGAACATGAGGGTTTTGAAAACAATTAACAAGCCCGCATTTTTTCACTTTTTTATGTTTCGTGAGAAGATGGCCATCTTTGGGACTTTTTATGTTATCACGTTTAAGCAGCAATGGACATCTCCCATTGTATAATGCCGCATAAACAAATAATGAGGAGGGCATATTTTTCGGCGCCTGGAAGACTAGACAGGTTGCATTTCTTCAGGTTCTTCATCTTTTTGTCTTCCGGAAAATTACTAATGATAATCCATCCAGCAGCAGTGGATTTTTTTTTCTCCCATTTTCTTTTTTGTTTGTTTCATTACGAACTGCACGCAACAAGCCCCCCAAAGGGTTTTTTCCAGCAATCCAGCAATACCTCAAGCTATACATACAAGATATGTACATAATTCATCTTCGAAAGTCGCTTAACCAATGTTAGGTTATCAAATTTGAAAATCTGAACAAAACAAAACATCAGCTAGGTTTCAAAGGTTTTTAGGAAATATAATTTACGTGATGATAGATCTAAGATCTACATTTCCAAAATCATATTTGACTATATGTATATAAAAAACACCGAACAAACTGATATACTACATAGGAATGAAGAAATGTTTAATTTAATGGATCCTGGTTTTTCCTTAACGGATTTAAACTTGGGGTATAAAATGGGAGATCGTGTATGCACGTCAATGTAAAAGACATTAATATGCATGCGTAAAGAGGTGTGCTGGAGAAATACCATGAGAGGTTAAACGTCTTAACATCATGCGATATCAATGGAATGCGGAGGTGTGCATGCGTGACAGGAGATGACGCCACATCCCGGTCATGACGTCTTCTAATTGCATTGTTTACTAACTCAAAATAATTATAAATTGCTTTAAAACCTTGCTTGCAGCCAAATACCAGACTATTAACTTTTCTTAACAACATCATGGCACCGTACATAAGTGTACAAAAAACTTTCACCTATTGTTTTTTCTTCATTGATACTGATTTCAAAATTTAGAGCATTCCTTCAACATGTTGCTCCACGTGTTTACTGAACATGGCATTCAGAATTTTATTTTTAGAAGTTTTGAATTTTAGAAATTACATTGTTTATCGAAATGATTTTTACATTTTTTTTAGATTGGCTTCTATTATCTGTCTTGTTTTTCGCTTAATCCTTTTGGGAAGATTATAGGGTAACAAAACGTATAACCAGGGTAACCAGTAAGGATCAAATCTGGCATAATCATATAATAAATTGAGGTTCCCAGAGGAAGGTAATTGTAAAAAAAAAAAAACATAATGTTAATATGCAAACCACATTGGCATGCGTGTAATAAGGTGAGGCAACATGAATACAGTAAAAAAATACATTCTCATGCATTTATTTTTTAACATATCCAGTATGTATAAGCCCAGCTTACAACCACATGGCGAGATGTACGTAAGCATGTCTTTCTTGTGAAATCTTATTATAGATTTATCACCATGTTTCACTCTGCGTTATGAATGAAAACTCCCAGACGGTAAATAAAATTTCATAACATTCGTTTAGAAAAACATGTCATTGGAATGGATGTCAATCCATAAAAAGCAGTCTAGACTAGGCCGGAAATCTAGTCTGAAATTTTGATCATTTTAAAATTATCAAGAAAAACCTCAAAAGTGTGGAAAGGGCGGTATATTAATTACATAAGGCAATAACATATTTTTTTAGAAATCAAATAAATGATTAAAGCATAAGTTAATATTTGTAATTTTAAAGAATTCTGATCTTCGAACTTACCTTTAATATACTAAATAATCCACAATGCTAAATTGCAAGTCTTATGTGTAATCCAAATAGATATCTAAGTTTGAGGAGGGTTGCATGATTTGTTTTCGTGGAAAAAGTATAAAATAACTACGACTTAATTTTAAATGTATAGCACAAGAACTTTCCATTGGAACAGCATTCCAGTCCAGATGAAAAAATCAGATTTTAACTCCCAATATCTACTAAACACTTCAATACGAACTCGTGTTTTATGAAGTAACGCCTTTTACAAGCTATGTAACCAATGAACGAATTTTAAATAGGAGCTCACTGCACCCAATGTTGGTATTAACTGATAACAGCGCTTGTAATCAACATCGACTCATTCGAAAGTGCAACATTGACGATATCAGAAATTCCTTAAACGCATTAATAAAATATGGGTCCTATACATAGCAAGCTAATCTATAGAGTTTGACAAATACAGCTTTGCAGGGAGAGTTTTTTTTCATAAATATTTACGATTTCATAGTCTTGTACTTTGACATTTTGCTTCGTATAGAAGAGCCACTCTAAATCGAATCAAAATGTCTAATTTTTTACAACAACATGTAACGGTAAAATCTGGACTGCACAACTTCAGTTCTCAATCGTGTTTTAAACACATGAATAATGATGGAATTAAAGAGTTATCCCAAATAATATACTCTTGTGCGTTATCCAGCACCATCTGCTGGGCAAATTTTGCAAATACCTTAGAAAAAAGTATGGCGCTCCAAGAAACAGACACTGGTTTTTATCAAAGCATCGCCCTATGGTCCTAAAAGCAACTAGCAATGTACAAACCTCAATATCTTTATAATATTCTTCCTTGTTCTGTTTTTAATGTTAACTTTTCAGTTATCAATTAAATGGTATTGGTATTGGTATTAAAACCTATTGGTATTGGAATGAGCATGTCAAACAATCACGTGTAAATATTTAAAACTGTATTCGAATCTCGTCTCTATTGTGAATTCTTGAATTTGCTACACAAATTACAACGTATAGGAACCTCGATTCCACCAACATCAAACATGTGTCTTGAATAGGTATATATAGTGCTGCCATATTTTAGACGCATAATGCCATTCAAATTGCGGGTTGAGCGTGAAATAATGCGAAGAATTTCGGGAATATTTTCCATACATTTGAACATAATAGTGTACAAGTTAGTTTTTTTTTCAATGGCCTCTCGAATATTAGCTTTTGCTGGTCGACGTGGCTCATGTCAAGAATGCTGCCCAACTGCTTTTGCTTATTATATGCGCAAACACAGAGCAGAAAATTCTTGATATGACAAGCCGGGGTCAAAGCAAGAATGTGGAGCACCACCCAACTTAAATAATATACCTCTTTCTCCCTCCTCCCATCTTTTTTTTCTGCATCATTTTTGGACCGAACTCTTAATGTCAAGTGATAACATAGCACGATGGTAGTGGGGTATATGTGTGAAATGGAGGGGAAAACGTAGGTGATGATGGCGCCAGAAGAGTCTCTACTGAACTGGCATTTGCCCTATGAACTCCCTGACCCCTGAAATAGTTTAACATCGACCATCGTGAATGCTTCGATCTATGGCCTCACCATCACACTCCCCTATTCCAATCCCCTCATCGCACGTTGTTATTATAATAGTTTCGCAGTATCAAAGACACGAAAGTTGTCCTTACCGCTAGTGTTATCGCACTGGCAACATTCGTTATAACATATAAAACAATTATAAAAACCGAGGTATGAAACTTTTGTTTTTGTATATCGCTCGGCACTATTTTCAGCACCATAGAAGGTTAATAACCGATTTTGACACGTTTATTATGTAAACATTGAACAGGTAACCATACAGGTATTTTTTCACGGGGATTGTATACGCAAGCAATCGTTGTGTTGTGATAAAAAAAATTCTTTAATGTATCAGCCAGTGTTTTGTTACATTGGGAGGAATTTAAATTGCAGGAAACTGGTGAAAAGCCTGCATCAATCTCGATTGCTGTACCATGTTTTTATTGTTTCTATCATTTCCTGCGCACATTCACCTGTTTGTGAGGGTTGCCCTTCATAGCAGATTCATTGCATTGCAATATCACATTTTTGAGACATTTTTGGACTAAATACCAAATTCATATAGTCTTTATAAGCCGAAATTTTATAAGGAAGTCATGATAGTTGCATGCTATTACAATGACGCTAAGTCTCCAAACATATCTACACATAAACTACTTTTACTGCATATAAGTATTAATTTCTAATACATTGTATGATCCTGTCTTGTTTGATCCCTTAAACATGATGAGGTAAACGTATTCAAATCAATGTCCTAAAATACTCTTGCTGCATTTAAGATCATGATGAGCAAGCGAATGTGATCAGCATTCCTAAACAGGTGAAAATCTTGCTTCATAAGCACAAAAATTAAGCAAGTAATATTATTGGCCAATAAATAGCATCTTGAAATGCTTGTGTAAGATAACCTGGATTACACTTGGATTACTAAGATTTAGTGACATATAAGGAGTGTTGTGTAATTTTTTTTTGTTCTCAATTATTTTACAGATGGCATTTGGGTGGGGAAGTTAGTTACAATATGAACTCAATGGATATTGACCAAAGCTGTAAAGTCTGGGTTTGGCGGTTATTTTAGCAAATAATATATAATTTATACAGGTGTGACTGGGAAGTAGGAAATCCGATGTTAAAAATAAAATCAAGATGCTGCATTTCAGAAATTCTCAAAAAATGACTGTGTCAGGAAATAATTTCCTGAACCAACCCATTACGCATATTCAGGAATAAAAGGGAGGAAATTCACTAAGACCTACTGTATTTTAAAATGTGGCAAGGCTTAGAACACAAGGTCCCTGATCTCAAATCAAAATCATCACCTCAAAACTTGTTACACAAATTCATTGAAGTTGTATAACATGTCACATATTTTAATAAGAACAATAAGGATCTGATAAACCTTAAGTATTTTGTCTTAAATTACCATAGATTTAAATATTTACACTGATTGTCTTAAAAGATTAACCCCATGCTCGTACATTAATGACACTGAATCATGAACTAAGAGACAATAATTGGATCTTCTGGCAATGGTCCATCTATATGTTCTATTTTAGCATTTTCAAATTAGTTATGTGAAGCCACATTCCTATTTCGTTGGGTTGCTAAGTGCTTTTAAGATCATATATTCGTCTTCATTGTTAATCCACCTAAACGTGTTGTAACAGATCGGATTAAAATGGCTTTTCAGAAACATTGTGCACCTGCATAAGTTGGGTATTTCGAGGAAGGCAAATCTAGTCATTGCAAACAATGAAAGTCAATATCAGAAATATTTTAACCCTCTGAATACAGTATTCTACGCTGCCAAAAATCGTACTTAAATCTAGAGTGGGCTTACTACTTAATCTTATTTTAACCTAATCTTCATTCCTGTCATTATTTAACATAATTCAGTTACACCATTTCATGATTTCAAACCTGCTTTTTGTGCATACCATAACATAACAATATCCTTTCGATATTAGCGTTTGAGTAATTTGATATAGGATCAAGGTTTTGGCTATATTGTTGATCTCAGCAGCAAATAGCTGCGTGGCCAAAAATGTTGTTTATCATTTTTGATAGCTTAACCCTTAACGTCTGCATACCAATATGTGTATCTCTCAATGTGCTCTACTTATCACACGTTACTTTAAACCCCATTCCCAAATCAAAATTTCCTGGCCATCACCCAACTATGCTACGAATTTGATGTTTAATCGAGGTTAATACTTGGTGCTTACTAATCTTGGCAACCGGGGCCATTAAATTACGCTTATTTCAGCTAACAATAATTATAAGTTGCGAAAGGGAAAAATAGTTGACACCAATTTTCAATTTGCCAGCACGAAAACAAAATGGCGACTTGTCATGTCGCCATTTTGTTTTCGTGTTTTCGTGTCGATGTGCTGATGCACAATGTAATTCTGATCATAATTCTGACGATAATGTTTTTTTATGGAAGAGTCATGTTTCCCATTCACGTTATCAGGAACATGTTTACCTGAAGTTCAAACTCGCATTCGGTATTTAGTCTTCAATTTTCGATGGAATGTTAATTAAATTCCGGAATTTTGAACAGGATATTATGCAGGCGCCATTGGGGTGGTTGGGTCTGCGTTGATTTCTGTCAAATATATTCCACATTGTAAGCAAGATTGATGTTTATGGCCAATAGCTTGTCTTTAATTGCTTTAGTATTTACAGAGACGACTATTTATGATCCACCAAAGTGCGTTTTTATGGAGTTTGATCTAAAACACCAACTTCTCTGAAGGCTATAATCTTTGAGAGAGCTTGTTTTTGTTCATTTCTTCATACCTTTCCCTTTTTATACTATAATTCGCTTAGAAATAATTAAGGGGAAGGACGAGAAGGGGTGTCATGGACTTTCGATATGGTTTAAGTTAAGGATTTGCTGATCCCTTATCAAACTTTTTTTTTTCACGTAACCTGCTCTATCATCTTTCACCGAATTATATACTGCAGGAGGATGGACATATGCAGAAAATAAGCTATAAATTCTGGGAAGTAAAACATCTATCCGCAGCCCAGGTAATCTACTGTAGATTGCACAGTATATCATTTGGGAAAATGCTGTCTTCATTATAGTATTTAATATACTGAATTTTATTTCGTTCTAACTTTTCTTGAATAGAGCTGTTTATCTCAGTTTTTCTTGGAAATATTTAAGCTTTCCAAAATTCTGAAGAATTGGCGTGATCTTTAAGTACTATATACGATGAGATTTCATACGTCAAGATTATCATCTTTCATGGATGAAGCACATTAACATTCCTGAATTTTAGGGTGCAAACGAGTACATTCCAATAGGGCGGATATCCTTGTGGAGTTTGGAAAAGGGTCCTCCTAACGTGGGTTAAAGGTGTATACTACAATGAATATTTCCGGAACATGATACTAACGTCGTGAACGAAGCGAAAACATTATTAACACGAGGAATTTCAAGGAAAGGGTTAATTACTCACTGGACGTTAAGTGGTCATAAAGATTTTTCAAATGCATGTTTTCCCCTAAAAACTGCCCAAATGAGAGTCGTAATGACCGGAAGTAGCACATGGGTAATGTCGTACGTGCAATAGCGACTGAAAAAGTAAAGGTCAAAATTTGACCATTATATACACTGGCCATGCTAATGGAAAATCTTTCTGGTACAGGTATTATTACCTCAGCATGCATAAGACACATTTTAATAATAAGAAATTCCGTTTTTGTCTGAAAATAACTTTATTCCTGAACTTTAAAGATCGCGTGATTTTTATTCAACAAATTAGAAATACTTAATGAGATTTTTTAATGGATATTTTCAGGACGACTGAATCATAACTTCGTGATTTTCTATATTCTCTGTATATATTTCTGGGAATTAATATTTGTATTCTGGTGATTTAAAGGTTAACTATTGCCAGTTTTTGATTTTTTTATCAAATCATAATAATACAAATAATTAAAAAATGTATTACTAACTTCTCTAAGACTTTGTCAAGTAAGCGTTAAAGTGAGTTATTTTTCTTTTATTAATAACAATGTAAAATATTTCATAGAACTTAACATAACAGATGATGGACAGGTCAAAAGTACTGAAAATGCTAAAATGCCCCCACAAGGGTAGCTGCATATCGTTTTATGTGGTTGTAAAGAATGGGGGTTATGATTTAAAGTTGTGCAAGTATGTAGTCGCCAGAAGAAGAAACTAATTTGCATACATGTTGTTGTTTTTTTTTTGGATTTACTGAAATTTGGATTTACTGCTAATGGAGCAGCTCTCCTTGTGCGTGGATTTGGTAAACGTTGAACTTTTCTCTGCTATGGGAGTTGTTTGTTGCATGTCGTCTTGTTGGTTTTAAAATACAAACTAGTTTGCATCAAGATTCCATGCAAACCAGTTATATTCACCTGGTTGACTCAACAGTAAGGTGGTTCGAGTTTTTTGTGTGTTGTTTTTTTTTTACTAAAAGCCAAACAGGTTCAGCTACATTCCGCACATTACTCGCACTTTTTTATGGGAGAAACGAATTCTTGATCCACACAAAAGGGGTACAAAAAAAACGATGGCGTGCTTGAATCTACAACAACAGCACTTTCAATGTGCCTGCAAAATCAAGCGAGAAAAATTCATTGCCTTCCAAATTCAATGACGAGTAGCGTTGCTTCGCTCCACTTCGGAGGGTTGCCTACCCGAGAGCCCCTGTTGGCCATTCAATGGTCGACTGAATTGACGGATTGCCAGTTGAGTTTGGCCAAATATTCCTTCATTTATAATGGAAAAGGGCAGAAAGGGGGCCCACGATAAAGCGTCCTTTCAAGCAAAGGTCAACCGAGTATAGCCATAAACATGGCAGCGTTGGAAGACATGCCACTGTGCCTGACCATTATTTGAGAATTGACCTCCGACCTCTTTCCAGTCCCGAGGAATTTCTCCAGCGGAATGTGCGTGAGGTACAACATCGGCAGGAATGTATGCACACTTTGTACATGGCTCTCGCAACTAAACTGGATGCACTTGCAACCTTTTCACATCCCCTCCTTACCCTCTATGGAACCTGCACATTTAAATACTGGTATAATGTCAGGCAATTCAACTTTGTTATACATAACATGTTCTTTTTTGGTTTTTGGTATCAGGACCATAGTTTTAGATGTTTGGGTTATATTTAGCGGTTGTAATAATGAAAGTCATGATACTGTATGTGATAGTACTTGGCGGTTTCATTTGTCAACATTTACAAGCATGATAATCGCTTGTTAACCAGTTACCGGTGTTTGTCTTTGTTACATTAACTATCAGATATTAAGCAAACTAACCGAAGTGAAAACAGCACAGTTCTTTGTTATATTAGTAATCGTTTAAGTAATTCTTTATCCATTTTCAATATATGGCTTTTAACATCATATTTTCTTACAAGTGTTTTGGAAATCCTTGTAGGCATCTTTGAAAATAGCTGTAAAATGAGCAAAAAATGTTAATTGTTCTCATTCTCTGAATACGATTCGACCAAAAGTGTACAAACGACACCACAGAAATTTGCATGTAATATCGCTGTTGATTTTAACACTGGCTTGCAAATATCAACCTCTTGCAATTGTGGTGTTGTTGCCAAAATAAAAGCACGAATACCTCGGTATGGTTCACAATGCTATGTGAACTCGTATGAACCGACATTTGAGTTGCATTCATTTGTATTTCGTTTTGAAACGTTCGTCGCTCGCACGAAATGTCACATGTTTCAGCGAAATGCCTTAACTGCTATTTAGTAGGAACATTAACATTCGTTGCATTGTCAAACACTAAAACCTTCGTGGCACCACGAATTCGACCTACTAACCTTGAGAGGGGCATATGTGTACGCTGTTGCATGACTTCAAATCAAAACTGCCCGGCGACATTTTAAAACTCATTAAAAGCCAAGAATGGGAATTGTTGCAGCCACTTGCTGGGTTGCCTCCTACCTTCTTGGCTAAGGATTACTGCAAAATGCAAATCAACAAATGGTGTAATTGCAGAGAAAGTATGAAAGACACGTTATTCCTGTTGAGTGTCTACCTTGATGTTTTCTTGATGGAATGGAGTAAGTGCATGCTCGAGATAAGCCAACTTAAGAAGCAAATTCCTGAGCTAAAAGTGCTTTTTTTTTTGATTGCCTCGTGCTATAGTAACGTTAATGTAATGTTAATGTTTTCTTTGATAAAACTAGAGATTAATGTACTTTTAATGCCATTACTTTGCCAACGAAATTCCAAAACAAATGTATAAAATATGCTGACTGTCGCCATGCGATCAAGTCATTAGTGAGACGACATGTGTTGCTTTGTTTCATGAGAATAGTACGGGTTATATTTTCACGCCTGTCTGAATTTAATGAAATTAAAAGTGTGAAAGTAGGACTAGTTTGAATAGTTTTAATTAAATAGCTTGCTGAAATTGAACATTATCTCTGATTCCCGTTCTTTGTTTGAACCTTAAGAATATCTCGTACAAAACTAACAGAATATATTTATCCGTTTAATTATTTTGATGAAATTGGTTGTAATGTCTATATACTATGCTGTAACTCTAAAAAATTTGATTGAAAATGACAAAAGAACCAAATTCGAAATAAGATATATGTACTAGGTATGTATATGACAATTACTTTAACCATTTGTCCCATTTTTACTATTTTGTTCACCAAAAGCCTTTATGATGTGCCTCCTCCCTATGGTCCATTATCTTCTCGAAATTCTACTTATACCCTCTTCCCAGCTTAATCCTCGCTGCCCTATTCCCCTGTTGAGCTTTAAGTCCTCCCACTCATTCACTTGCCACCTTGGGGCACACATACCAAGCGTGGCACCAAACGTTCCTCGAGTGCTTGTTTCGGTCATTTTCATGTCTCCCCTCCTTTTCTTTAACTGATGTTATTAGGGGAATGTAGGACGAATGCCTGCTGCTGTCCCTTCTGTTCCTCGGCGGCCATATTGCTGACCTCTGAAGCAGAAACGTCATCCATTCAAGCGGAAAATGTATCGGGGGTTCGGGTCCTCTCGGTGGCTTTTGGCCACGCGCCCATCAATCTCCGACCCTCAACTTATACGGTATGTACGAAAAGACAGGCTTAACAAACTCAAATTCATCACTGAGACACTGAGAAGGCGCAAAAAATCCTGCTTCGACCAGGCTGAAAATGCCTATTTTTTGCCATCCCTCCGGAGAAATTCCTTTTTTTTTTCTCTCCGAAGGCAAGCATGCATGTCGTGAAAGTTGCATAGAAATAATTTTGAATTTGGTTCTCATGATGTCCACCATTTTTTTAAGCTCATCATTGTACATTTTTGTAATCCTTCCAAAGCTGATGGACAGTCCTTAATTGCCGAGCTGGAGCGGCTCTGGGAAAGGAATTTTTCCGAGACACCCTAGCAAAACTAGACACCCAAATGCGTATTCCGTGATGTGGATTCGGAATAGTTTCCCCCCCTTCAGTTGGACCATTAAGTTTCGGGAATAATTATGTGATTTATGCTAATGCCACATCAAAGAGACGCGCATTCTGCATTTATTTCTATATATAGTCGAGCCCGTTTAATTGCACAGTGACCCGGCAAACCGAAAATGTGCAATTAACCGGTTTATGCTATTATCCGGGTTTAGCATAAATACAGTAATCCTGGCTCATTTTTTGCTTAAATCCTTTAAATGACTACATTAGCTATGGGAAACATTTATTAGATTCACTTTTTCCAGTGGATACAGCCCAAATATCAAATACAGTTTAACTCGCTTAATTGCACAGTGACCCGGCAAGCCGAAAATGTGTAATTAACCGGTTTATGCAATTATCCGGTCATAATTCCATACAAAAGTTGCACATGGGGCTTGTAAAATATGAGGAGCATTTATCCAGTATGTACAATTATCCGGGTTCACATCATGTACAAAACATAGGGCAAATGTGCAATTATCCGGTCTGTGCAATTACGCGGGTTCGACTGTCCTGGCTCTCTTCTGACATTGTCCAACCCAACTTCAAGGACTACGCCATTCTTCACATAGGGTAGTATCCTTGACATTCCTGGCCGCCAGCGTTGTTTCTCGTTATCGTTATCGTTTCGTTAACGCTGGCAGGCTCAAACTCTCTATTGTCCAATCCAACTTACCCAAGTCAATGATGGACTCTAGTTTTTCACCATTTTGTCAGTAAGGTTGTTTCTTGGATGGTGCGTCTTAGATGATTAGAAGCATACATCAGAGAATTATCATGGATATTCTGAACTCTTTGGGCCTTTGACCCAAACATGGAAGTCATAAGCACACAAGTCTTCGCTTTGTGAACTTATGCAAAGTATTAAGAACCATCAAGGCATAATTTGTGCATTAAACTCTTTTTGGGAATAGCACGCACTCTTGTTTTCAGAAGCCTGCGTGACAAGTTGCCATATATAGTTGTGATGCACCACTGTCTGATCAACCAGCGTGTGGGTCTCGTGTAATGAATATTTTCATGTTCAAGTATGTAAAAATGAACACAAAAACAATACGTGCGTATGCATGCAGTAGTGCTTATCTAACATTAACCTCAATAGTATTTGTTCGCAAAAAAACAAAACTAAAAAACTTGCCACAGTGTTTATCCTGTAGTTAAAAAACGCATTCGGCTGTTGATTATTATTATAATTATTATATTGTAATGCATATAAGACATAAAGGGGTTTAGCAATGCGTATGGGGGCATTGGCTGATTTTATGCAACCTACAATTAGCCTAGCAACGCCATGGAAATTATTAGTATGCACAATGCATATTTTACGTTGCTTTGAACCCCGTTTTACCCGAACAAGAAAATAAAAAATGAACGCGTTGTAACTATGACATAAAAATTGCTCATTAAAAATGCAATGTTCAAGACCCCCGAATTTACAATGTATGGTAAAGCAAATAAGCCAGCCTCACGTTTTTTTAAGATTTCCGTGAATTTTTTTACTTCAAAATATGCTCGTCGAGCTCCTTGAAGCATATTTCATATCTAGATTAGTAATAATTTCTCCCAAAAAAATTTGCAAAACTTTCAAAAGTATTTTTTTATCGTTGTAAGAATGTAACGCATAAACTCTCAGTTATTATACACCCGTCACCGTTTTTACTTCGCTTTGCTACCAATTTAGCTACTGGGGCGTCAAATTAGAACTCACTAACTATTATAATTGCTTATATCCTGCCCCATTATAGCTTAATTGTTGACCTTCTTATGCGGAGAAATTCAACAATAAGGTGTGCCTTAAATTAAGGGGGGAGGATAGTTAAGAAATTTCTCTTTAAAAAAAAACTCGTAATTTTTGCAATATAAAATAGTTCTGAATTATTTAAGGCGCAATTAGGATGGTTTAATTGTGAGATAATTAATAGTTGTGAATATCAACTTTTATGGTCTCGTAAATAAATTAAGCATTGGGTAATTGAATTAGGTATTTTATTTAACATTCTGTCAAAAATATTAATTAATTAACATAATAGATTTTATCTCTTAACTTTTAAACGTTTTTCGCTTTAAAATCATATAAAGAATGCATATTACTAATTTCATTTTATTATTGTTAATTTTAATGTTCAAATTTATGAATCCTTAGTGTTAGATGTTCTGAGAAATCTTAAGTTTGTTTTTTTACAGTTGTCTTCCAACATTTGATGTTATATTAGATCCTGCATGACTGTATCTTAAAAACATAAATTAATTCCACGCAACCGCCTAAAAGCTAGGCAATCGGCCAAAGTTTCGCAAAAAAAAAAAAATACCTGAATTAAATACATAATCCTGGAATTAGGTCTGACTTGGAGTTCAAGGAAAAACGAATAAGGCATTGAGCATAATCAAAATGAATTTGAGACGGAGAGGCGTGACGGACCAAGGTCGAAACAACGAGGCGAGAGGGATAAGCGAGATTTGGCATGCCGTAGCGTTAAGACAATTAATTCCTAATTAAACGGGGAATGGATGGCGCATAGTTGCAGCCAGGGGTCGCTGAGGAGGTGCGAATGGATGCTAACCTATAAACTAAATAGCATTTATAGCTTTGACCTCGTACTCGTTTGTATTCATCACATTGTGACGCCCATGCAGGTTGGTGTTAAGAAATTATTGATTAAGCGTTTAACACATATGCAGACTCCATCACGACACTCTGGAAGAGATGTTATGCAATGTCAAGAAACTAATAATAACACTCCGCTTTTAGCTTTATGTTGATGTTTAAATATTATAGTTAGTAGACTTTTCGCATGCCAACGTCTTTCTACTTACCTGAACTTTAATAACGGGAAGGGAAGAACCACGCATGCGCGCCCATTATGTTCAGTTAGTTCAATGCGTGGCTCCTCCTTTCCCGCCATTAAAGTTAAGTAGAAAGACGTTGGCATGCTAAAACTGTCTATTATTGTGTATGTATAACTGTTCTAACTTGCTATGTGTAACTTAATTAAATATTTGAATAAGTTTTGAACAATAGTTCGAACTTTGAAGTAGATTTTGGAATGTTCAAGACTTTCGTTAGATTCTCAAGTAGCAGTCGGCCATCTTGAATTATTTAAATATGGACGATACCCTCAATAGGGAGTTTTAGCATGCCAATGTCTTTATGCATACCTTAAATTTAAATGGTGGGAAGAGAGGAGCCACGCATTGAACTGAATGTAATGGGTGCGCATGCGTGGTTTTTCCCTTTCCGTCATTATGGTATATTATGCGCCAGGTACTATGTATAAAGACGTTGGCATGCTAAAACTCTCTATTGTCTTAAATGTTTGACAACTTTACCAGAAACTGAATCAGCGCTGTTATAATATTAAGCATTTTTTCTCGTTTGTTTATAGTTATCTCATCAAACATGCCGCTAAGTCTTTAGTTACCGTATAAGCTAGATTATGGCAGCGATATTAATTATAAGTTTGGAATTTTCAACAGCCAACAACCGGGGGAAGAATGTGGCCTAATTAAAATCTGCAATTAAAAAGAAAGAAAAAAATACTGGTGCATAAACAGTAATGAGATTGAATGTGCTTGGTAGTGACTCACGATTTAATGAGCCCTTCTATAAATTCTTATCCATTTCACTGAGCTTCCTTTACAAATGTAAATCAAAGGTGATAGGTTTTGAAGCTAAGTTTCATCTTAAGTATGGTTTCATTGTACATTTGGTTCTTATTCGAGAATTTACCACTGTTTGTATAACTCTTTGAAACTAGGAGTTGAATAAGAATAGTTCGGATATAAAACTGGTATTCCAATAAGAGACATCA
>JAUJYV010000119.1:0-99644 GCA_033995625.1 Ophyiulus pilosus
AAAATTGGGTACGACCCCCCCTACCATATGGCATTTATTTGCTGACTGTAGGGTACTGAGTTGAATTGAATTGAATCTTTGCCTTTACTCGTTACACTATGCTCCAAGTCTCTTGAACTGATTGGGCCAAAGATGACCTTAATGTTTTGGGCGTCTAAACCCCAACCCTAAAATCGATTACACTAATTCAAATGAGTTTGTAATCATAATAATCTTTTATTGTACCAATGTTGTGATATTTGTCTGGATGTTAAATTCCAGAAGAGTAACATCCATTTATAATACCCACCAATATAACATTTTACAGATGATAGAGCAATCCGCCGACTTTTCTCAACATCATAAAATTATGTAAATCTGGTAGCATTTTACTAATGTCTTCTGCTGTTTATAAATTGCATCATTTCCAAGATTAACTCTGGTTACTTGCAGCACCTTTCCCACTTCGATTTATCAAGAATGGAATTAAATACACGATTTCACTTTTTAAACAAACAAATGGATTACAGTCAATATTTAAATAGTTTTTTGAAATTGTGTTATTCGTTTGGAATTTCAAACAATCTTGCATTTAACAGAAATCCGGCTAACATATACACAATGAATTGCAAAAAGGTGGAATATCTTAGGCAGCTATCATGGGGGTGAATATAAATGCAGATCTATGTATGTCTCCATGGTAACAGCTCAGTTATGCTCAGCATCAACAGAAGATCACACGTGTGATGTCAAAAGTGTTAGAACAGCTCAGGTATTGCGGATTTTACCGGGAACATAGTTTTTATCGATCACTGGTTCTTGAAGAAACATGTGCAAACAGCGTTCGTTTTGGGCTAATGGGTGACCTGCAATCCTGTAAAAAAAACACTCGCACTTAGCACGGAATTATCTCAAAACCAAGAACATTAACCATTAGATTCTTTTGAATTACTCACTTATTGACAAAAACTTCTAGCCCTTTTCTCCTGTCCTCAATGAAATCTTCCTCGAATATACCATCGTCGCCACGAAACGGCAGTTGTCGTTTTAGTGCCTTTCCTGGGAGAGGTGGAACTACAATCTAAAAATAAACCCCATTAGACTTGTTTATCCTGATAAAATAGGCAGACCATAAGTAATTGCTCACTTTGCTATCGCGTTCCAATTCATTTCTCAACCATTCAAAATCACTGTATCGTCGCCTCACACTAGACTCCTTTACTTTGAAAACTGGTAGGTTAGTCTGAAAATAGATAAAAAACAAGCTATTCAAACTGCAAAAAGCTCGCATCATTGACACGTACAATATTACAAAAACATGTTTTTTAGAAGTTAAAAAAAATCGCCTTAGAAAGTGTAAAAATATTTTTCGAATTTATGCTATGCTATTCTACTATTTGTCCCCTTCCAAATGATTAGATTTCATTTTATCTTCCGCGTATGTCAAACGTCGATAAAAATGGATTTTTATATACGCATGTGACAGGCCAACATCATTACATGTTGACGAGTCACATGCAGTTTAGAGGGAGGCTACCACAATGAATTTATAGACCCGAATTAAAAAGTTATTGTAAAATGCTAATCGTCTCAATCACTCGCCTACATGCAAGTCACAATTCCTGGTGCCATTCAAGGTCAAAACAGGTTGCTTAGCCATGGTCACACGACTTGATTGCCCTCAAAAAGAGGCTAACTTTTAAAGTGTATTATGAAAGCCTGCAGTCTCGAGCACTGCAAAGTTGAATTATAAACATTGTGAGTGCCCGTGTGAATCAGAAGCGAAGGAAACCCTATAAAATACCTAGTAAATATGTATGACGTGCCATTCAGTGGGTTTGGCACATTGACCCGTTGCGGCTCCAGGACTTACCTTCATTCGAACTTCATAATCCGTAAACCGTTTCTTACCCACTATATGCGTGGTAGGATTAATGACATCGATTTCTAAAAAATTAGCAGGGGCGGCATAAGCATCGTCTAACGTTTGTTTCTTGGCGTTTAGGCGTCGAGTTGCTTCAGTCGGTGGGGTTTCGTTCGCCATCTTCCCTGTCGCCGCAGTACCGGAAGTGCCACCCTCTTTCATATTTAGCAGTGATGCCAGATGTTTTTCCGGTTCTTGAATGTACGCCGACAGCCGGTGAAGCGTAAGCCGACAAGTGGCACGAGATAGCTTTAACGTCATTGGTTATCGGCTTACAACCTGTCGGTATTTGGCAGCCTTGCCTGCATTCATAGGGATTTCCCTATTCCTAGCTGTTTTCGCACGTGGAGTCAAAATGGAGAATTTGAGGTAGTTTCTTGATAATGACATTTTTCCAATTTTAATTTTATAACCATATTTTCGAAGCTCGCATTAATTATATTTCTATCATCAGGGTTTCGTTAGGTGGTGATGGCGATGACGAGAATGTAGAGGAATTCCTTGAAGGCGGCTACGTTTCTTCGAGCGATGATGAAAATGGAGAACATAAGCATAACCAACTTTTGGACGCCGTTCGACAACTGGATGGCAAAAACAATAGGTAGTTTACAAGAACCTGGACCAATTGTAAAATTTGCTTGCACAGATTTTAGGTTGCTTATTATGCCCAGTATTGCATGAGAAATTCGCCGCATTTTAATTCAGTGAAGTTCATTTCAAAACAAGTTAATTGAAAAGTCAGTTAATCATGATAGACGTTTATTTGTGCAAATGCAACAAATCCCTTAAAGAACAAATGAAGTTAATCTATACTTAGATTTGACTTTTTTCCAACAATGTGTGGTCTGTTGTCATTACTGAAAAATAAGAGATTCCCAGGCTTCGTTTGGCTTCGTTAAGCCGGTCAGTCTCAGGAACTATTCTTGCCTATAGAGAGAACGTTTCTACGTACAATTTCCAAAAGCTTTCCCACTGTTCCAGGTATGGAAATCTTCCATATATGGGCATGTGAAAAGCACCTCATGAAGACTTAACGCTGTGTGTGGATCTTTAAAGCTGGGTTTGAATACTGAGAACCTTGCTGTTTTATTCTGTAGTGTTAATTTGTGTCACATATCGGTAGGTTATTCAATTCAACTCAGTACGTTGCAGTCGGCAAACTTTGCCGCATATATTTTTTTCTAACACTTTTGAAATTTGAAATTTCTCATAATATTGAAAAGTTAAAAAAAAAATTGGCGAGATATCTTTTCAAACTGTACTTAAAGGTCATCAATAAAACCACTTAGCTTTGACATTTATTTATAATCAATTTTATATTGTAGGACGCGCATGGTTCAAAGAACTGAAGCGAGTTCAGTTGTATCCGAGTTTGACCTGGGCAGCAACGAACAAGACAAATTGAGGGTGGAAGATTTGTTAAATTCGTTGGGAAAGACTGCCATTCAATCTAAATTAAAAAAGAAAGTGAGCAAAATAGAAAATGGTGCTCATGTTCTGCCGCCACCTTTAAAAAAGCAAGATGCTGCTAAAGTAAGTTTTCGTTTTGAATTTAAATTCAGAGAACTAATTAAATTGTTGCTCTGGCATTGTTTTATTTAATATTGTTAACACTTACAGGTCAAACGTATAGTGGCGTATAATGATGTTTGCGCTAGCTTAAATAAATGGGATCGGGTGGTACTTCAAAATCGACATGCAGATCAGCTTACTTTTCCACTGAAGCAAACCATGTTAACGATGGAGCCCCTTGAAAAAGTTGTTAAGCGCTGTCAGGTATGTTGACAAAAAATTTAGCCTAATAAGGGTTATGAAACAATGGTTGAGATGTGTTGTAAAATGTCCATTGACTAATTATGAATGTTATCAGTTTTCAACGCCTCTAGAGAAAGAAATTGCGGAGTTATTGGAAAAGAGGAAACCGCAAATAGTAAACGAAACTGACTCTCAGAAAGACAACCATAGACAAATGGATTTAGACGAGGCCATGGAAATGAGGCTTGAAATGCGCCGGATGCGAGCACAGCAAACATACCAGGAGGCAAAATTTAGAAGGAAGAGTAAAATAAAAAGCAAAAGGTAAAATTAATCGTATTATTGAAACATATTATTCAAGTTAGAAGCAGCAAATTAACATTTAATCTGTCCTTGCAGATACCACCGTATTTTGAAAAGGGAAAAACTGAAAAAGGAAATGAAAGATTTTGATGAATTACAAAAAACTAACCCTGAATTAGCAGCAGAAAAATTCTTGCAGTTGGACAACCAGCGGATTTTAGAACGCATGACATTGCGACATCGTAATACAGGAAAATGGGCCAAATATCAGCTTCTCAGAAGCCAGCATGACAAAGAGGTATGTTATCCCCGTTCAATTCTATATTAAGGGAAAAAAGTAACCTGTTCAGAAATTATAATAGCACTGTTCTATGCCCAATGCCAGTAAACTGATATTTTTGCATTATTTTATGATTATCCTGATTCTTTATTTTTATTTTTTGACCACCCATGCTTGATTTATAAATGTTTTTAATTTTTAACATTTTTTAGAGTGGACGCGTAATTCAAGAACAAATTGAAATTAATAGAACGTTGACAGCTAAGCAGTTTGTTCCGTCGGATTCGGAGGATGAAGCTACAACAGTGCCATTAAATGCTCAACCCATCACTGGTGCAAATCAGCAGGATGCATTTATTAAAATTCCTCAAAGTGATTCGTCCAACCCGTGGATGTCTACCAAGAAAGTTGGCGCCAGCTCCTCTCAATCTCCTCAAGCCAATTCCAACACTACACATGAAATGGACGAAGTAGATGAGATATTTAATGACCTTGAAGACACCAAGGAAGCCAGTGATGACGCGAGGGAAGAGCCGCCAAAAATGCGCAAGCGAAAACGTAAAGGCAAATCTGCAATTCTTCAGAAATCGGAAGCAAGAACAGAAAAGTCAATAGATGAAACTCTCGTGAGGAAAAATACTTTGGAAGATTTCGACAATTTGGATACAGAGGAACAGCCCAAAGAGAGGTCTATCTCCATCCTAGGACCCACTGTCGAAAATGGTGGTGAAAAAGCCCAAGATGCCGACATTGTTATTGATCCTAACGATTTCATCACGGTGAAGCAAAGAGTCATCAAGTGCAAAGTCGTGAACATGGAAAATTATGACGATGACGCTATGGATGACGTGGCCGACAAAGAACACCACATGACCATAAGTGAAGCATTTGCCGACGACGATGTCATTGAACAATTTAAGTAAGTTTTCAAAATAAGTTATGTTCTAATAGACGTTCATATAATTTGAGTTGACAAAAGTTTCAAAAATTATCCAAAATGTCCTGAGCAGGTCATTTTTAGCACCTTCGTCATTCAAAACATGTAAAATTGCAACAACTTCTTAGAGTGAAAGCAACTTAACGTTTCATTTTTAATTTCTTGCACTTAAGAATGGAGAAACAAGCCATTATAGAACGTGATACACCAAAAGATATTGACTTGACGTTACCTGGATGGGGGATGTGGGGTGGAAGTGGCATTAGGCAATCAAGTAAAAGACGAAGGTAAGACTACTTTTAAAAGTTTGATGTATTCTTTCGTATGTCTAAAACAAATGTGATTTACTAACGAGGCATTATTTTCAGATATATAATTAAAGCACCACCGGCACCCATAAGGAAAGATAATAACATTGGCAATGTGATAATCAGCGAAAATTCAGACGAGAAGCTGAGACCGCATATGGTAAACCAATTACAATTGAATTTCAAAATAGGATTTTTTCAAATTAATTGTTAAAACTTACCTTTTCACTGATTTTTTTTATAGGTAAAATCAGCTCCGTTCCCTTACACAACTGTAGAAGAGTTTGAGAAGAGCGTTCAAGCTCCAATAGGCAAACAGTGGAATCCCGAAACTGCTTATCATAGAATGATCGCACCAAAGATCGTTTCGAAGATGGGAACCATAATCGAGCCAATGGATGCTGATGCTATCAAAGGAGAATCTTCGAGGAAAATTTCTTATGTATAACCGGAAAAATCATGATGGTAAGAGTTTTGATAATAATTGCGTCAGTCTCCACCATTTTAGAAAGTTTGCAAAACATGCGTTAAACTGCGCTACTTTTTTATCATAAATATCAACGGCAACGATTATTGTTCAAGCCATGCAGAATTTTCATGACTGCGACAGTTTTAGTAAAGTGAAATGTTTATTTTAAAATCAGTCTCCAAAATTGTATTCCTCTTTTGAATTATGCTGCTATCTTGGCAAATCAGCGATATGATATACCATTTTGAAAATGAGAACATGTGGTAATGGAAAATAATTTATTATACCATTTAGCTATTAATACAAAATTAAATATAAAATTACTTATAATAACTATAAGTCAGTGTTTCCAATCTGTGTTCCACAAATCACTGGAGCTTCGTGAGGTAAAACTAAAAATTATGTCGCAGCAAATATTAAAGGATTCCACGAATAAATTTAATTGAGAAACACTACTATAAGTCAATAAAATTAAGGCTTGTGTAAAGCTAACATCAGGACCAGCAATATTGCCCATCTTTACTGTGGACCTCTTGCATAATGGCACCTTGTCGTTGCGAGCACATTTCTTGAAGAATTTCCCGTAGCAAGCCACAATCACTTAGGCTCTGTTGCCCGAACACGGATGGTGCCTCTTCCGTTGACAGGCTTTGAAATTCCGAAAATGGAGTAGTTTCAGTCAGTGTCGAAAATTTCATGTCGAATTGAGCATTTTGGATTCTCATTGTGATGAGCCTGTTTAAGTAATGCATCATGTGCGGTAATATGGGCCCGGAAATGTCGAGCATGTGAATCGTCTGAGATTCGCGTTGCGCTTGACAATGCCTCATCTGTGAAAATTTGAAAGAAAAATTATATGCGTGAGTCAAAATTACAATATTATCTCACGTCATGCAACCTAATCGATATACTAACCTTCAATGGTCGTAGCGTAGCCCCCGTAAAAGCAACTGGTGATAAGAGGGTCGGGGGGATTCCAACTAAAGGCCCTACTGAAGGCACGACGCTTTTGCTATTAAGCAAATAATTGAACAATGCATGAACATTGTCATCCTCTATGTAAATTAATGACTGCGGACGGTAGTCAACGTTGTTTTCTCCCTTTTTTCTGAATTTTAAAATTAAGGAAAGCGTCTCAAAACTTTGCAATTCAAGAATCGTGTTGGTTACACTTACAAGATGAGGACATTATTATTCTAAATGAAAAGGATACCGATGCTTGTCTTTATCAAGTTGGGCTAGCATGTCGCCTCCAACCCCGACACTTTTTAGCCATGAAAGCATCTCGTCATCATCATCGTCATTTATTTCACTTTGACTTCCATTTCCAATATCGTCAGAGCTAAAGTTATATATAACAAATTGAGTTTGTCAATTCCATCCATTTTTAAATTCATCATTAAATTAAGAAACTGAATCATTAGATGAATTTTTGTGTTGCAGTCAGAATTGTTAAAGAACAGTCTATCCAATGTAACAAATGCTCTGATTTCATTCCCAGCCATGCTACTAATTTTCCATATTAGCTCTACATCGGCAATCTCAATTAAAAGTAGTCCATGGAGTCTTTTATATTTTGTACGACATAACAAATAGAACGCTTCAAATATTTTTAACATAGCACAAGTATACAGCATGAAATTTGCCTCACAGAACCCAAAAGGTCCTGCGAAACTCCATTTGGGGGAATGATTATGGAAAATTGTTTGAATCGGCATTTTTATTATTTTTTCGACCTGCCCAAAAACAACTTCTGCTGTAGCTATTCATTGATGAATTTAAAAATGTACTGCAAAATATTTAGAAATTAACCTTAATTCTGATTGAGAATCCTCAGTTTTCAACGTTCCGTTTGCCAAAGGCATGGTGAATTCAATCCCTAAATTGTTAAAAAATATCATTTACAAAAAAAATACATTTCATCAAAATGGAAATTTATAGCTAATTTCAAGGAGATAAACAAGCAAACTGGAAGGGCGCACTAACCGTCTTCATCTAATGCTGCTCGGAAGCCTCGGGTCGTTGGTGTAAGAAGGGCGTGGATATGGGGGTTGCTTGCAATGCCTGCTGCACGAAATAACACTGTAAATCCATGTGTGCACAAATAGAAATAAGGGCACTGACGTGCTCTTAATAAATGGAACAGAGATCTAAAACTTTCTGCCCTGAAATAGAAATGCGAGGATAAAATTATCAGCCACAATTTATTGTAATTATTCTCTGATCAATTAAAATGTTAATTATTAGTTACCAATCTATCTGAAGTGCCTGGTGGATCTTTGTGTCCAGAGGAATGGCCTTTGTAGTCATTCTTTTGTTCTGATTTCTTGGAAACAGAGTCAACCAAGGCAATGAAGGGTGGACCCATAACTGACAACACTGATACAGCTGTGCATTGCCACTGGTATCTAATGCATGATGCTGTACACTTCCAGAGAGCGGAAGACATCGAACAAATCCTGTTACCCCAGAAGCTTCTTCGGGCGTAGTCAAACGTCCACTCCAAGGAAAGGGCTGAAGGGACGTTATACGAAGGGCAGTCTTTAAGCTCCAGTCAAATGGAAGGTTAGAATGCATGGAAGTAGCATCTTCTGCCTACAAATTTAATAGCAATGTAGTGATTGTGATGAATAAGCTGGGTTACTTCAAAAATCTTGCACATTTTTGCTGCTGAAGCTTGAATTTTCATGGAAAACTGTCAAGCATTTTATGCATCGATAATACTCATGCATAGGTAAAATTCACCTGTTTTGGTAGCAGTTTTCTAACTAAATCAGTAAAGCAAACAAATCCAAACTTACACTTTCGGACGGTGTCTCTGTACCAGCATGAATCTTATTTGCTAGTATGTGTTGCAAAACCTCGCTGAAATCGTTCGGAGGATTGTTTGTCTGTAATGACAGGATTTTTTTTTATTAACATGATGAGATCGTTTAAATTGACTGGAAATAATTGGAAGCTTGCCTTTTGTGATACTTGCAACAGATTAAACAAAGTTGCATCACATGAGACATCTGCAAAATCTTCAGATGCGGGTGCTTGACTGTTGTTTCGCATTCTTTTTCGTGGCGAGCATCTGATTGTGAAAAGAATTGTAAGTTTTTTTATTTTGCCCTTAATTAGATCTAGTTTCGATTATCAAAATGCGTGCACAACCTGAAAGGATTGACTCCAGGTTTCTTGGTTTCAGTTGACAGGACTTCATTACTTTCGATCGTTGCTATATTTTCTTCAAGCCCAAACCGTTTCTGCAATATTCTTTTCTTTGATTTCATTTGATGAAACTTTAAAATATCTGAAGGCTTTCGCCATAATGGAGACTTTGGTGGAATTGAACTTGTGCTTGCCATAGTAGAATCTTCAGTATTGGTATTTATGTGCTTGGTTTATCATAATTGTACAACTTTTTAAAGAGTTTTTCACTCTGCATGGACATCTACCTAAATAAATTTAAAATTAATGACTTCTTATAAATGTTTGACGACGCTTAAAAGCAACCTTTATTTAAAAATTACGTTTAAAAACAACCGCATTCATCATTTATGATTTTAGCATTTTTTGGTGATTTAAATTTTCAGATAACCATGCTTTCGAAATTACAAAAACGAGCATACATTTAGAAAAATAATTGAAAAAATATAGGAATTCACTTACTATTTTGTAATGGGTTTCTTCATGATAGCGTGCGTATATTTTAAGTATATTTTTAACACACAAGTTAATTTTAAATCTTTTAAAACTATACCAAAGTTTCAGAAGTAATGAAAAAGCCCGGGATGACAGCTGCAGAGGCTAGGCCTACAAAGGCTGTTTAAACGTTAATTATCTTCACCCATAAAATAACTTCTACTGGCAGTATTGCGCATGCGTAATAGGCGGAAGTATTTAAATGCGCTTGCGTAAAAATGAATGTACACAAGCAGATTATCATGACATTTATTGTCTGTCAAGATAGTTATCTGCGCGTCTGAGTTTCAGTAATCTAGGGCATGTATTGCGAGACTCAGGACTACATGAAAAGCAGTTTTTTTAGACAAATTGTCCATTGCTACCGCGTGCCGGAAGTATCACTTATTTAATGATGGAAGGTATTCATTAAAGCAACTGTTATCATTGAATGGCGCTGTTGCCAAGGGACGTTTATAACTTCAATTTTAATTCGTTATTTAAACCTTTGATAAATCGAACTTCATAACTTAAACGTTTACTGGATTAGGCAAATTTCGTTAATAAATGCGTCGACAAAACTTTATCACACTTTGCTTATCAAAATAAAGTTTAAATAATAGCGAATTAAAATCCTCCGATAGATGGCGACGCAGTAGACATAAAGACAAAGAACGCACATCGCCATTTTGTTTAGCGCGAAATGCGTAGGCTATTCAACCGCGTGTAGCTGAAGATTTAAATGTTCGGTTTCGTTTTTCTGTTCGCGAAGGCCTAGTTATAGCAATTGTTATTTATATTTGAGTTAAGAAGTGTTCTGTGAAGATGTGGTTCAAGCGTGCTCAAGTGTTTCAACGGGTTAGGCTTCTCGAAAAAAAAACACGAAAAATCAGCTGTGCAACATGTGATCGATCGAGTGGTTTCGCCCTAACTTTGTCCGAAGTTTAATTGGCTATCATACAGGTAAGCGACAATCCAATTTCATCTTTCGTCAAAAAATATATCGGATACAAGTCTTGAACATGCGAAGTGGAATCAATACGCGCGAACTGTACGTTCTTCAATAAAATAATAATATATGCGAGGCAATATCTATTGAATTTGAGAATCAATTCTACAGTGAAGCTGATTGACATTAAAAATGGTCCGTATTGGTGGTATAACGTACTAATATAACTATAAATGGTAACAATGTCAATAGGGACATATGTAAGCTTTTTTGCTTATTGAAATTTGCAATTTTTCCAATGTGAAAAAGAATTGTTTAGTTATTTAGAATATCTTTTAAATGTCAGATAGAGTAAAGGAGGAACTGTGAAAATACATAGACAAGATGAACGTTGCTAGCCTATCTATCCGGATAGAAAGTCATGGACGGAATGAAGGAGAAGTTTTTAGAGAGTAATGTGTGGTCCAATCTTGCTTATAACCATATGTGTCCATGATTGCATTCACAAATCTCCCCGGATGGAAAGACTAGGATATGAAATGGGGCTTTGATCAAGTAATATGTGGTCTAATCTTGCCTATTCAACCATATGTGCCTTGATTGCATCTACAAATCTTCCCTGATGGAAAGTCTGGGACGGAATAAAGGTGGGGCTTTGATCAAGTAATGTGTGGTACAATCTTGCCTGTTTAACCATGTGTTCATGGTCGTTCCATGAACGAATCTCCCCAGATGGTAACTTTGGGACGGATTAAAGGAAGGGCTGTTATCTGTTGGTTTGAGATTTAAATGAAAATCGTGGCGACAATTAGCTATCACCAAGATCGGTGGCTTAGTGGTTGCACTCTCCACCTAGTGCAATCTGGAGACCAGTCGGATTCCCAATCGGGTCGGATATCCTATGATTCATTTGAATTTCTACTGCTCTAGAAATAAAATAGCAGTCAATTTTCTACCGTTATTCTGCACTGAATTTAATTCTTGATTCGCAGTCTGAGAGCGTGAAAGGACAGGGCAATCGTGTTTATTACAGATTATGAACTTAATCAAGGAAGTAAAAAAAACTTTCAAAGAATCGATCCATAATTGATGACAAAGTTTTGAAAGTGGGCTCGCGAGCCACATATTCCGACAGTCGAACAATGTGACAAAATATCCCGATTTTTTTGCGTACACCACGCGTAGACATGTGGAAAAATCATGTATGGGCATGGATTTCGAGCCATATATATTCGATTCAATTAAACTCAACTCAGTGCTATCTCAGTAATATCATATATGGTCTATAATGTCATGTATGCCGTTCAATGGCGTATAATGCAATTGGGGCCATTATTCGAATGTGCCTATAGATCGTGACGTCACGCGACAACAACCAATAAGATGGCGTTTTTGCATGACGAAACTGCCTTGCATTTTTTGCACTTTTGTTTTACATTTTTTTGGAGAGAATTCGCTGATCTAATCACCTAAATTTTACCTCGTCATTTGTTATATACCCTATTAATAAGGATTGTTAATAAAACTGGCCTCTTCATGACAGGGTGAAAATTCCCCATTGATATGCTGGGGTCTGGAGATAAAAGGATTAGGGAAAACTGTTTCTGAGGTTAGTTTGATGAAGAAAGATTTAATTCTGAGGATCGGTGAAGAAATATTGCTGTTGGCTTAATTGTTATACTTTCAACCAGAAGGTGGTGTAAAATAAAAGAGGATAGGGTTTACTCCATCCCCCCCTCGCTCCATTCTGCCTTTACCCTTTCTATACCCAACATCTGCACACGAAATTTAATGTTCGTTTAATTTTATTACGTGCAGAACATATCCCATTTGCATGATTAAAATTCATTGAAGCTACAGCTGAATGGGCGGTGTATTATAACCATACCAAAGTACAGTATATAAGGCTTTAGGCATGCTGTGAAAATCGGCCACGATGATTTGAACAATGCCAATATTTTACATACAAAGTTTTCACGTCAAACGTTGCCAATAATCGTATGGCACTGCGCCATTTGGTCGCATTCATGCGTGGTATTTATGTACTTGTGTATGTGTGGTCCATCCATTACAATTTACAACCCGAAATTTCTGAATTGCTATTTTGATGCGAGACCGATTTAGCATCCAATGTACATTTTTGCCATTACTACAATGAATTACATTCCCATACATATATAGCAGACTATATTGTGTACGTATGCATCCTACATAAATTCGTTTTTATTAATTAAAACAACATCATACAATAAACTAGGTGCCAGGGAATAGATTTTTACTAATGTCTAGCCGTGCTCATTAAGTAAAAATTTAACGTGGTGTCCTTGTTTCGCTTTGAAAATTCCAAAGTTTTGAAATTATGAGACCACTTTACTTGCTTATTTCTTATAATTTTAGATTTGTGGATACCAATCTACAAATTAATTGGAGGGGCTCGTGCAGCATAAATGAAACATGACATGCAATGTCAGCAATGCACATGCATCGATTCAGATTAAAGTAGTTGAAATGTCTGGAAATCTCGGTTTTGACTACAACTATGTCATTGTTGGTTGTTCGTTTTCTACGATGTGTTTGAAACTAGGTGTTTTTTAAAATGAATTTTTAGTTATACAGTATTTCCGTTGAACCATGTAGCTAATTGTGGAACCATTTCGCGGTTCGCCATGCTGGTGTCCAAATGTGGTATAAACATGCATATACAGTTAATTTCTCTCTATAATTTCGATAGACAACTTTAGCGTCCAGTAGTTTACTTTTTCTGTGGTTTTTTTCTCCATTTTTGGGTGAAATGCTCCTTTCAGCGGTGTATAAAGAGTTGATTTTCATGTTGACTTGCTATTGACGCATAATAACCATCATAGTATGGTTCAACACTAATTAACTACAATATATGAATTTTAAATTTAAATTTGTTTTCAAACTTGTTTCGACACGTTTTAAATTCATGAAAGTGCAGCACTGTCTGCATTGTTATTAATGTGATGTATTTGCCCAATGTGACAGATTGGTCACAGCTATAGCTTGCATTGGGAGATGCCCTGGCATACGGCATATACTTTTAATCTGTAGGCACGCGTGGCATTCAAATGAAAATAATCAAATCTCGTATTATCACTCTTTACACTAAAAGGGGGAATTTTTGTGAATGCAACGCATTACGATAATCAATGCCTTTGCTCCCATTTTGCCCGAAAAAGGTCACCAGTGCTGAATGCGGCGCTCGCAGAGTGCTATTGACTTTTAAAATATCCTGACCATTTCGCTGATTAACACTGGAGGCTTATTTTTCCAAAACCCGCCTTCCATAAGTTTGGGGTATTATTACAAGCTTTTCTATGCTCCTAATGAATTACACATTGAGGGAGAAAATTGGCTTTGCTCACGAACGTGTCCGTTACTGGGATTGCCACGTTTATGAGGTTACGGATGTAAATTTATGTATGTTGAATCACGGGATATAAATGATTGATTAAATGTTGACATTATGCTTAGCCACACAGCATAAGGCCACTGAAAATCTTTCATAAAAGCATGATTTGTCGTAACTGGAAGGAGGATTTGAGTGCAGTAGCTTAGGTGATGGTAACTAGCCAGCATCGCTTTTTTTTTGTTGGTGATGTCAACCCAAGTTTAATCTTTTTGTATATACATCTGCATAGTTGATAAGATGCCAATGGCATATTGATGTAAATTGTAGGATGAAAGTTGCTGAAAAGTTGGCTTTTTATAGATAGGTTAAATCTTTGATTTTGTTGATTTTGAAAAACTGCACCAAGTCGACTAGATTAGCTCGTTCTAGTTGAGAAATACTCAACATTTTCAACAATCGAGTTTAGGTAGCTTAGTTCTGTTTAGGCCTCAGTCTCGTCTGTAATCTTTTGAATGCTTCCAATTAAGGCGAAACAGTCTCTGTTGGATAAAGGTGAGTTTATTTCTGTCAGCCATAATGTTGGTCTGCGCGAGGCATTGACTTTGCGCAATTGCCCGTATGTAATGGAATGGTTGGCTGCTAACATTAATTCTGTAATAACAGCGGATGAATCTCGTTTGGATAATTGTGGAAATGGGCAAAAATGGCAGTGTGCAAAACCATGCGTTTATCGGCTTAACGAACGGGATGGTCCAGAGTTATTGTTGCAGGTAAGTTTGATGTTGATTGATTTTTTGTGCCACTGCATTATGTAGCACTGCACATGCACAGTGGCCAGCTTTGGGCTCATGTAAAACCCTGGGGCGCACGTTTTATAGTAATTTTATTCCCTTGCATACTGAATTTAGCTCCTCGTTAATTTACCTTTGTAAAATCCAACGTTCGAGGAGTCTGAAAACATCAAACTGCCCTCGACAAAATAAATAGATCCACATGCAATTTGGGCAAGTAGCAAATGGTAGTCGAAGACTAAACCTCAATCAGACCAGATGAGCCTAAAAGAAGTACTTTGAATAATATTTTTAAGAAAATACTTGAGGTACTAAATTTTCGAATTTTGATAGTTGCCCCCTTTCTATTTAATTATAATGCACGAGTGCAATAATTTCTCTCTCTAAGCAATAACGGCAGATTTATTGGACGTTTATTGAGGTTTTGAAAGCTATTTATTTCAAAGATAAATTAATGCATTTGGTATATTTCGTAAGCAAAAAAAAATATTAAAAAAACGTGTTTTTTATAATGTATGATGATCAGACTAATTTGTGAAGCATCATTTCTAATTTTTTGATGGATGCGTTTATGAGAACGGCATATTTATTTGCAATGAATTATGAATTGAAGAAGCACAGATCGAGGTGAGGCATTTAAAGTGACATATCTAATATGAGAAAAAAGCATTTGATTAAAAAATGATACAAATCTTAATATTTGTAACTTAAATGGAACATGTAACCAAACTTGTAGTGTCGAAATACACACTAATCGGCTTGCTTTCCCGTCAAGCAATGGTGTATTGCGTGATTGCTGCCCTTAGTAAAAAAAAAAAAGACGTCAAAAACGTATCCATTACCTAAACGTTTCCTATGCACAATTCAATGTCGCAAACGTACACATTACTATACTAATTTGGCGACGCTCTAAACGTTTCTAATTGAGGTTTTGAAATATCTTTAACGGCTAGAATTTCGCACACACCACAAAATTGATGTTCAATGTCGCATGCATGCAAGATGTTTTCTTTAATGTTCAGCTGACAATCTCCAACTGTATGCACACTTTCTAAGAATAATTTACGGAAAACGCTTGGGGAATACCAAACATTTGACATACAGTAACTACTGCATCTCTAGAATGCCTTCATGTGGATTATGGACAGATTGAGTGCACGAGGGAACAAACCAAACAATCTCCCAAGTCCCAACCTCATGCAATAATTGCACCTTTGTTTTTATGCTCGCCAAAGGTTTTGCTGGAGCGCAATTGGATTCCCTACGATGAGCATCTTCATGGCAAAAACGGTTGGAATTTGTGGTGGGCCAATGGTCAGCGACCGTCCAACGACAGTCTGCTCCAGTGGCAGTTCACGAACCGCATTCCCCAGGGCGGGATCATAACCCGCAAGGACCGGCTCGTTCGGTTGGTGCGCTGCTTGCAGACGGCCTTTGGGGCCGTTTGTGATTTCCTGCCGAAGTCCTTTGTTTTGCCCAACGAGTATGTTAGGTTCGTATTGGAGTACAGCCAGGGTCGCGGCAATCCCGCAAGAAATGTGTGGATCTGCAAACCCGCTGACAGGTCGCGGGGACGCGGGATCACAGTCTTCCGGGACCTGCACGAGCTGTCCTACAGCAGCTCAGCCATCGTGCAGCGCTACCTGTGCAACAGTCTGTTGGTCTCAGGCTACAAGTTCGACCTGCGGCTCTACGTTTGCATCCTCAGCTTTCGGCCCCTCACTGCTTACCTGTATCACGACGGCCTGGTCCGCTTTGCCACCGAACCCTTCGATCTGGACTGTCTGCACAACCCCTTCTCCCATATAACCAACTCGTCCATCAACAAGTTCAGTCCGGCCTATGATGAGGGCAAGGGCTCTGTCGGCTTGGGCTGCAAGTGGACCACTCGGCAGCTGCGCCACCATCTGGCCGGCATCCAGGCGCCGGACTGGTGCCTCTGGCAGAGGATCGCCCACATCATCTTGCTGACCCTGCTGTGCGAGGCGCCCCTGGTTTCCCCAAGTCGCAACGCTTTCGAGCTATACGGGTTCGACATCATTGTGGACCAGAAGTTCACCCCATGGCTTTTGGAGGTCAACAGACATCCCTCCCTGGTGCTGGACTGCGACGTGGATGTGAGCATCAAGAAACCCCTGCTGCATGACCTGATGGACTTGCTGGCCGTGGAGGAAAATGCAAGCAAATTGCCAGCATCAGCTGCCAGAACCGGGGAAAAAACCTCCGAAGGGCATCCGGCAAAGGGCATGGCCCGCAAACAGAAACTAACACGCCCGTTGTCCACTAAAAGCGTGAGCATGGACAAGGACGCAGGCAACTCTGGAACTTCCAGAAGGCACTTCAAGAGAATTCCGAGGCCGGTCTCTTCCACGGTCATCGACGAGGTTACACCGGCAACCCCCTTGGAACCGCAGCGAGACGTTGGTGGTTTCCGGAGGTTGTTTCCATGCAGTAACAAGTGCTGGAGAAGCCCTACCCATACCAGAAGCATCATCCAGTACATCCGTCAGATAGAGCGTCTTTTCCCCAAGGTGTGCAGCATGGCTGCCAAACAGTGCACCGGGAGAGTACCCGACGATGAGGACTATGAGAAGGCGCTGCAGGACCTCATGGGGACGGATGATGTGTTGGTGTGGGTTCCGCGCCAGTAACAAATGAGGGTTCTCCTCCATGGTTCTCCCTAATAGTCAAGTCACAATGACGGATCCATAGATTTTTTGAAAGAGTCCAACAGTTTGTTGAGGGTCCCACCCCAAGACCTTGTGTAGAGTTATGCACTTCATTATCTACAAAGACGACATCACATAACTCTATTTCATTGTATTGTATGGGAAATTAAGACTCGGGGCGGGACGATGGTAATAGCTTAGTCATGATGTCGTCCGTTAACGGATTTTATTAAAATCTGATTTTTAAAATCAATTTTACCAAGTAAATTAACAAAGCGATCCACCCATTCAGAATATCCTGGAGAAAACCGTCAACAGGTAACACTGCCATATTTTTGATGTACAAATAAACTGCTTTGCTCAAATTATTAGGACGCTTCACCTCCTCATCTATTATTCTACACTGTTTTTTATAGAATGTTATCTAAATGCTCAACGTGCTTATAATACCGGTGTTTCAAATTGTCGGTCTGCATTTTGCTCAACACGTATAGAGAAAATGGTCGAGCACTTAATGTATGAATACTGTCCTGAAATATAGATTGATTGTTGATTGTGTAGATGTCATAAGTCAAATGTTCAATGCTAGAAAATGGAAGCCCAAGATGTACATTTCAAGAATAACTAAGTACAAAATAATACGTACATTCACGTACAATGGCCATCACCAATGCTACAATTTTCAAATATTTTAATTGATACAGTGTATTTAGAAGTTATCCATATATGATACATTAAAACCTTGATGTTTCTTCATCGTTGGAAATAATGAAGACACTCTTTACTAGTGGTTGATTGAGGTGCCTAATCAACACAACGACAGCTCCCCAACGATTCACTCAATTCTTATAACATTGTTAATATTTGACTGTTTATGCACCAATATTTGTTAATGTCTAATGTGTCACCTTTAGTATTATTTATTACTGTAAGAATATTGCTGCTCAGTCAGACATTGTGTTTTTACCAAATGTAATTTTTCAAGTGCTCACTTGGGATTAATGTTGTGTGTATATGGTCGTTTTAGGAATAATGTATTGTAATTTAGCTCAATTGTCACTGCCACTACTTTAACCGTTAAAAATAAAATTATATTGCGATGGAACGGTTGCAATATCATTGGAAGTTGCTTTATCCATTATTTTTTCAGGTTTATAATATACCACCCATTAAGTCGCTAAAATAATTAGCTAAACGAGAGAATATATACAGACCCTGCAGTTTCTGTAATAAGGGTAAAACTGCGTTATGTCAAAAGTAAAATTTAGGAAAGGACAAAAAACAATTGACAAAAATGTCTGTCTTTTTAACTTGAAAAGTCGATGAATTGATGAAACACTTTTGAAACACGAGCATCAGTTAAACTACCTTAACTCGTTTATTTTTTCTTTATCTGACTCTACAAACAGCAACAGTTGAACAAATCACCATTTCTATTGAAAGTTACTCCACATGTACATGATTAGAGGAAGACTTTGCTTGACATTTTTCAGGTGAGATAACCGGAAAACATTTTTAAACATCTCATATATAACATTCTTTAAAATATACATAACAATTATTAATATTATTTTGCCAAATTTACTCAAATAGAATTTTTTTTTCTTAATGACTTTTGCTGTCAACATGCATCAATTGCAGCTTTTTTTTTGTATACTACCTACGACTGGCAAGTCGATATGCAAGGACCATTTTAGTATGACGGGGTATCTCCAGTTTGGAATATAATGATTAGAGATGCTGAAAATATGCTAATCGTTTCTCTTGTCATTATTGCCATAGTGCGTTTTTTTGAACATTTGGAGTTTTGGTCCCAGATAAACATTCTAGCCGGCAATACACAGGCAAGATAATAGAATAGAAGGTTAATTGCAAAACAATTTACAACATAGATACAATATTTTGCTTTCTCTGTTTGTTTTCTTACTTCCCGCAACACATCATTTCTTACTATTTGTTACTATGCTAGTACAATTTCTTGTAGACTTTTGCTATTTTGAGGATTTTTTAATTCTATGTGAAATATTACTCTGGGTATTACTTTGAAACTATAGCAGAGATTCGTTTTTTAGTTATACAGCCTAATGCTTTTGTTGAATGAGATATACGCACTATTTATTGGGTTATAGAAAAATAAACATTAAGCATCAACGTGTCGTTATGGGCTATATGAAGTAATTATTATCAGTCTTGGATGTGAAAACAAAGTATTTACTATAGGAAGCAGTCATAGGAGGTACTTTGGTGATATAATGCACACGGTGGTCAAGTTTCACATATGTCACTTTATAGTACAACACTTGTGCCATCACCATATGCATGGAAGCAAGGCCCCGAATTAATAATCAGTTCACACAATAGTTTAGAAAGTAGTAAGATCTAGTGTGTACCAAGTAAACATTGATAAATATAATGAAAATGTTTAATGTGAAATTAGTTAGCATTTAAAACGGAATACATTAGCAGTAAGTATGGTTTAATAGAGTATTTAATTTCATGCTACTGAAAATGTAATTTCGATATTGAGTTTGAAATATGATTATTTATGAAGGGTATGGCCTGCAAATGTGTCATGTGGTTAGCATCTCTTAAAAATCTGCTTTTCTAGAACTTTTCAAAGGCTGGGGAAACCACTCATCACACTACACTTAATACATTCAACAATCATTTAAGATATGCACTATGAAGACATCAACATTTAATTGTTTATTATTTGGTTTCGACCTTTATGCATTATGCTCTTTCCAGATGTGATAAATGTCATCCTTATAAACCTAATGCATATTGAATCAATTTCAATTGATACCTTGCACGAGAAGACTGTTCGTCCGGCATCTTTGCCAGTCTTGTAAATAATTTATTCGTTATCTTGTTGCGATTACAAAATTAATAAAATTACGTTAAAATAAAAAAAATAACTTGTTAAGTACTGTTCAGTCTCACCGATTTTTTAAGATTCTCGTTTTATTGTATTAAGTTCAGTACATTGCCAGCTGCATCATTTTATCTGGTTCGCAAAGATAGTTAAAAATGATTGCATCGACCCATTTTGGATAACTTCACGTGCATGATATCAATAACTGAACATCTTATGTCTTAACTTGGACAGAACCTCACACTTTTTTTTAATATTTAATGATTCTGCGATATTTTCATGTGCACATTTGCAAATTAACACTAGTACCTCTGCCTAATTATTTGTGGCATACTGTTATCAAGAACAAAATATAATTTCTTCCAGTTCTCACTGGCTTAAGAGGATACTTTTTTTGCTCTACTTGTGCAAAAGTAGTAAAGGATTTTCCAGTGCAGCAGCATGAAACAAATTTTAGGTTGACATTAATAAACATACATGACATCAAGATATTTTATAAAATTGTCTACTTCATATTATGCGTTTTTTAGAATAGATGGAAGACTAGGGAACCTGATAAGGACTATGCCCATAAGCGCAACTTGGTCAGCATAGAGCTCAACATGTCCCCTTCATTTAGTTGGACCCATACTGCAATCACAAAAACTTGTATCTGAAGTAAATCTCCCTTACTTTAACGACACTGAAGTCATGACCTTATTTTTGCCTAAATAGTTTGTTCTAGCAGTGTTATATAGTGGCATCTTAAATCATTTCAATAGTTTGAAAATGTTAAGATTCCTTTTGATCGCCCCTGCCTATTATGGCATATTTTTCTTCTTTTTTTTAACTTTCAATAAATTAGTAAATGGCACTTAAACGTTCTCGATTACTACAAATCAAATCCTTTTAAGTGACAAATGTTGCCATTGGGCCCCCTATGCTACACTCATGTATCGTTTACTACAAAATAAGATTATGTATTTTAATGAAAAACGTGGTGATTGTTTACAAAGAATTTTTTTAAAGAAAACTACAATACAAAAATAATCACAACCTACAAAACTGAAATGACTACAGAAAAACCTCAGAAAACACTATAAACAAAACGAATTCTTATATACACTGGCACTGGGCAACATACGGGGTCGTAGTTTCTCCATATTCAAAACGTTACCAGTTTCTGTATACAGGTGTAAGTTTCGTGTATCTTATCACTAGGTATATACAATATCTGTACAATGAGAAGGATACGCAAGGCAATAAAGAACATGGCAAATGGCACCCTGATCCTATGTTGAAGTGAACACTGAAGGAAAAAAGAACGTTCGGAAATAAAATCAATCGATAATACTAGCGGTAATTCAAGTGGTAAATTGCTGCTCTTCTGTCAGTGGTAAAACTAGTAACATTTGAAGGTTGTGGTTGTGGTGCATTTTGTGCAAGCTGCCATCATCTTTAAACGAGTTGATCTTCAGTTATCATTAATGGCAAGCTGGTGACAATTTTAATTTCTGAAATTCAAGGAAAGAAACTTGTCATTATATGCAAAAATGGGCACATGTCCAAAATTTCATAAATTACACAAACCAATAGTGGCTTCTGGTACTTTACATAAAGTAAAGTTGATGCTTTTTTTATAAGGTCATGTTTTAATATGCATTTTTAGTGCAGTCAAATAACCAACTTACATTTGCACAAAGAGGAAAATTTCAGCAAGTTTTCCACATCTTTCATGGCTGACTTATGCGCCGATTTTGGTAGACACTTGAATGACTCCACCGGTTCCTGGCAACAAGGTGGAACCCATCAAATCGAGATCAATCTGACGGGCTGCTTGGCGACCTTCATTAATTGCGTGCACGACCAACGATTGGCCCCTGCGGCAATCTAGAAATATACCGTTATTGTTTCAAGAAATTTGTTTGCAAAATTGTTCATGAACTTTGCACGATGCGGTGTTTGTAGTGTTAAACTTACCACCAGCCCCATATATTCTAGGAATACTAGTGTGATAACATCCATTGGGAGTTTGGATATTTGAACGTGGATCTTGCTGTATTTCTAACTGCTCAATTAAGTATTTTTCTGGTCCCAAAAATCCCATGGCCAGCAAAACAAGATCAGCCTGAGAAGATTGTTGTAAGGAAGTGGTCAGAATTTACAATACTTTTTTCATTAAAAACTACAGCTCGATGAATAGTAACAGTAACCTTAAACATCTTTTCTGAGCCTGGGACTTCGTCCATCTTCCATCGGCCCAAATCATCTTTAGTCCATTTTACGCTGACGGTTTTGATACCTGCTACGTTTCCTTTACCGTCACTGATGAATTCCTATTTAAGAGCATATTTTTTTATTAATACGTGTTGTCGACGATATTCACTGACGTTTCATTCATATTCGAGGGTTTTCACCTTGCTAAGGATAGAGTAAATTCTGGGGTCGTTGCCCCATTTAATTTTCACTTCTTCGTGTCCGTAGTCCAGCTTGAAAACTCGTGGAAATGTTGGCCAAGGATTATCCCCATCTCGAGAAGGTGGCGGTGTTGGCAAAATTTCAAACGATATTATACTCTTGGCTCCCTAGAAATAATATCCATAACATTATATAAATAAATTTCTTTGCTTTCGCTACAGGATTATGTACTTATAAGAGAATGTGTTTTCTGCAAATTGTCTTATAAATTGAGAATTTGTAAATTCTATTGATTTTTGAAATGTCATCTCCACATCATAAACATTTCATCTTTCAGAAGCAAAAATGTGAAATATGAAGTATCGAGCATTTTTTAATTGTTAATTTCCTACTTACATGGCGCAAGGATGTTGCTATGCAGTCGCATCCTGTATCACCACCACCAATAACAATTACGTCTTTGCCTTTAGCACTCAGTCGCAAGTGATCGATGGTATTTCCAGACTGCTTTTTTTGCCAAGTTTCCAGAAAATTCATCGCAAAATGAACGCCATTTAATTGCCGACCTGAAGTTGAATAAGTGCTATTGTTAAATGCTTGTTTCAACAAATGACCACACGTCACTAACAAAATGGAAGGGACCTCTTACCAGAAATTGGTAAATCACGGGGCCAAGTGGCTCCAGTGCACAACAGTACCGAGTCGTAAGCTTCGTACAAATCCTTCGCCGAAATATCTTTGCCAACATTTACGTTTGTTTTGAAAGTTACCCCCTCATCCATCATAAGCTGCACTCTGCGTTGAACAACCTGAAAAATGTGCAAGCAAATTTGACATTTCAAACATCGCTGATGCCCCCGGCTATATTTTACTGAAATTTGAAGATCTGATCATACCTCTTTGCTCAACTTCATTGTGGGGATACCATATCTTAACAGGCCTCCGATTCTATCGTTTCGCTCGTAAATAGTGACTACGTGACCAGCCTTAAAAATACGTTAACGTGTACGTGTTAATTGTTGGAATGGAATGTCTTAATTCTGTCGTGCAATACATATAAATCTGTGCACACCTTGTTTAGTTGAGCTGCAGCTGCTAAACCAGAAGGTCCACTTCCAATCACAGCCACTTTTTTGCCTGTGCGGTTAGCCGGTGGCTGCGGTGAAATCCATCCTTGTTCGAAGGCGTGATCAATGATGGCACATTCAATGTTTTTGATAGTGACTGGGGATTCGTTAATACCCAGAACACATGCTCCCTCGCATGGGGCTGGACACACACGGCCAGTAAATTCTGGAAAGTTGTTGGTTTGAAGCAAATGCTGCAATGCTTCCTTCCAGTTGTTCTGAAATAAACACATTTTAAATTCTTAGTTAAGCTTTGACTTAATGCTTGAAAAATTACAATGAATTTCTGATAGATTTACTTGAAATATCAGGTCATTCCATTTTGGAATTATATTTCCCAATGGGCATCCATAACTAGACTGACAAAAGGGAACTCCGCATTCCATACATCTGCAATTTGAGAAAACACGAGTATTGAGGAAAATATATTTTATCAAGCTAAACGGACGCACTTTAAAATTTAGGAATTTATTATTGCCAGTTTTTTGCAATCTTACCTTGCCGCTTGCATCTTTAACCCTTTGCGGACATGTTGAAAATTGTATATTTCATTCCAGTCATTTTGTCGAGTGACCGCCGACCGATAAGGCGTTGTCTCACGTCGGTATTTTACAAAGCCTCGCGTTTTGTCCAAAATCATGTCCAGCTTTTTCTGTTGCAAGTCGCCATTTGGAATGGAATCTTCGATATCCTGAATCTTCCCATTGTGAGATTCGTGACCGATTATTTCTGGTTTTGGCAAAATCTCTTTCAAAGGTTCTTTCAGCGATATTTCTTTCATTTGACGCAATACACGTTGATATTCATATGGGAAGACCTGTTCGGTTTGTATAGTGAATGTAATGGATACATATTAAAGCCTGTACTTGTGATTACTCCGTAATTTTAGAAAGTTAGAGATAAAGTGCTGACCTTAACGAAAAGTCTTGCCGAGTTTGGCCACGTTTGAATCAACATACTAGCGACCTCTGAACCGGTCTTGTCGAAGAATTCTTGCAAAAGGTCTTTAACATATCTCATGTCTTCGGGCTGTTCCAGGGGTACGAGCTCCACCATGCTTTGGTTGCAGTTGGCTGCAAACGTCTTTTGTCTGAAAGTATGAAATTATTCAACTTTGATCAAAATACATAAAATTCTTGGATTTTGTTTATGATTGTTGGTTTGCGAAGTTAATTAAACTTGAGTAAATAGATGAATTTAAAATCCCTTACATGTCAAGTACATAAGCCAAGCCACCCGACATTCCAGCTCCAAAATTTCTTCCGGTCGATCCCAAAATTAGCACGATGCCACCTGTCATGTATTCGCATCCATGGTCGCCAACACCCTAATTGTGATAAATTTAAAATTTATTTTCCAAATACAGTATATATTTTGGGTCTTTTTAAATGGACTTTTACTCACCTCAATAACTGCTATTGCACCAGAGTTTCGGACACAAAAGCGTTCCGCGGCCTGTCCTCTGATGAAAGCTTTCCCAGAAGTGGCGCCATACAAGCACACATTTCCCACAATTATGTTGTTCTGACTTTTGTATTCCGAGGGTAGGCCATGTGGTGGATAAATGATAACCTCTCCACCAGACAGCCCTTTGCCAACATAGTCATTGGAATCCCCTTCTAAAATTGTGGTTATGCCACGGGCCATGAAAGCGCAATAGCTTTGCCCAGCCGAACCTTTCACTCTTACGGTGATGCTGTTTTCAGGCAACCCTTCCTCCCCATATTTCCTTGAAAGTTTCAAAATGGTTCATTAAAATGTTATCGATATTACAAAAAACTGAATGCAAATCTCGTATGGCATGAGCCTACTTCGAAATGTAGTAGCTTAGAGTGGATCCAAAGGCACGGTCGGTGTTCTGTATGTCCATTTCAATGTCTACGTGGTTGGAGTAACCATTCATGACATCAGCTGCAAGTTCCAAAAGACGGAAATCCTAAACACGAGAGAGAGACTGCGTTTTAGCGAGATTCAGTTGTAATCAATTGCAGATTTTTATTGTAATTGCAATTACTTTTCGTGTTTCTAAGTTGAAATCCTGGGGAACACTGCCTCCCACAATGTTAACGCCTGGTCGCAAAGATAAAGCACTCTTTAAAATGAGGGAAAAATCGAGCAGTTTGGCTTTCCCTACATCCAGGTTATTACGAACTCTCAACAAATCCGTTCTGCCCACGAGATCTTGCAGACATTTGAGCCCAAGTTTTGAGAGGTAAGTCCGAACCTGCAAAACAACATGTCAGATATAATTAAAAATGCAATAAGAGGGATGCACCGAATTTGAATGAGAAAAATTACTCGAATGGTCAATCTTACCTCTTCTGCTAGTAAGAAGAGATAGTTTATGACATGTTCAGGTTTTCCCTCAAATTTTTTTCTGAGTTCTGGATCCTGTGGAGGCACAGACAATTAGTGAATCTATAAATAAATTGTCAGTCAATTTAAACGTAACGGTAATATGGTAAATTTGAACTCACCTGAGTAGCAACTCCAACAGGGCAAGTATTTAAATGACATTTTCTCATCATCGTGCAGCCCATGACAATCAAGGGAGCAGTAGAAAACCCATATTCATCGGCTCCTAGAATTGTAGCTACAGCTACATCAAAACCTGTGAAGACAAAAAATCAATGAAGTCCAGGAAAAGTTAACCAAACCGATGCAAAACTAGATATATTCATTGTCTGAATTGCTCCCGAACGATTCCACATTAAACATTACCTGTTCTGATTTGTCCATCAGCTTGCAAAACAACACGGGATCGTAGGTTGTTCATTACTAAGGTCTGATGTGTTTCAGCAATGCCAAGTTCCCACGGTAATCCAGCGTTTTTAATTCCAGTCCAACTGCTTGCCCCGGTACCCCCATCGTGTCCTGAAATGGTAATGTGCTCAGCCTTGCCCTGCAAAGAGCCACATCCACTTTAGATTCCGATATGATCGAATCCCACATCATTCACATTAATGAAAACAATACGTACTTTTGCAACTCCTGAAGCAACAACGCCCACTCCCACTTCGGAGACCAATTTTACAGAGATTCTCGCTTTAGGATTAGCGCATTTCAGATCATAAATTAGCTTTAAGAAAAATTAAAAGATATAATTTAGAAAACACTGTTGTCAGTTGAATAAGCATTAGCAACGTGAAGCAAGAAAATACCTCGGCCAGATCTTCTATCGAATAAATGTCATGATGTGGCGGTGGGCTGATAAGTCCAACCCCAGCAATTGAGTGTCGTGTGTGAGCTATTTCTTTGGTTACCTTTAAAAAGAAATATATTTATTATGAAATATTTTATCTCTTGAGTTGAACGTGGTCGAACTACGGATATTTGATTGTTCGTTACTTTGTAACCCGGAAGTTCGCCACCCTCTCCAGGCTTGGCTCCTTGGGCCATTTTAATCTGCAAGTCATCCGAGTTTGCCAAATAAGCACTGGTAACTCCGAAACGTCCAGAGGCAACCTAAGACGTTAGAAAAATGTGTTAGGCCCGTGTTGTAAAATTTGGATTTTGTAAATTAAATAACCTCACACTTGCCTGTTTGATTGCCGAACGAGTATTGAATTCTGGATCCTGGTTTAAGTAGCGATCTGCATTTTCGCCTCCTTCACCAGTGTTGGACTTGCCTCCCACTCTGTTCATGGCAACTGCTAGCGTTGAATGAGCCTCCAAAGAAATGCTGCCAAAGCTCATGGCCCCTTGGATGTCAATGGACATTGTCAATGAGTCTCGTCGATGTTAAGAACCCTTACAAAGAAAATTGCAAGAGAGGTTTTTTAAATTACCGGTGGCAAAACGCTTGACGATTTCTTTTGCCGATTCCACTTCATCGATGTTGATTGGCTTCTCTGCATAGACCAAGTCTAGCTGCCCTCGCAATGTGCAATCTCTCATGCTCTGCATCGTACTGTCCACAAACTTTTGGTAAGCATTTTTATTATTCCCACGTGCTGCATCCTGGTTATAAGAACATTTTTTCTTGTTACAAATTGGGTAGCACTTTAGAAATGGCAATGAAGAAATGAGTGAATAACCGGTTTACCTGTAAATTCCCGATACTGTCTGGATCGTTCATGTGCTTTTCTCCACCACTGCGCCAGTGGTAATTTCCAGGGTTGCGGAGAACCAGCGAGTCACAATCCCGGTCCGCATAGGCCAGTTGGTGTCTCTGCAAGGCCTCTTTGGCCAAGCATTGAAAAGTTGCCCCTCCAATGCGTGACGCTGTCCCCTGGGATCAAAATCACTAGGTTAAGTGTTGTTCTTATGTGATTATTATATTAATATCGTAATTATTAATTTCTCTAATTTGTAAGGCTTGACATATGCGCTAACCTTGAAGCATTTTTCAATGACTTCCTCAGAAAGTCCTACGGCCTCAAATATCTGCGCTCCCTTGTAACTCTGAAGGGTAGAAATGCCCATTTTTGCCATGACCTTTGCAATGCCTCTTTCCATGGCAGACACATAATTTACGAAGATTTCATTGTCATTAAGAGCTGGAGTAAGCAAACCTTGTTTACGAAAGCTTTGCATTGTTTCAAAAACCATGTAGGGGCAAATGGCATCAGCGCCGTAACCGAGCAATACACACATGTGGTGCACTTCCCTGATGACAAAAAAGAAAAGTGTCATTTTCTTCCCATTGCCAAAACGACACGAAGGTCTAGACATTATAAGTTTCTTACCTCGCTTCTCCAGTTTCAAGTATGAGACCAACTTTCATGCGCTGTCTCTGTGCAATTAAGTAATGATGGGTGCAACCAAGAGTCAGAAGTGCGCTGCAAATTAAACGATGGAAGATTTTACAATTGTGGATGTATTTGTTGTTAAGGATGTATAATTGCTGGAACATTTACGGAAAACTGGTGCATTTCAGAGAAAGTGAAATTCACCTGATTGGTGCTTGAGATGGACAAGCTGTACGGTCCGAAAGCACAATTAGCTGGTATCCCTCTTTTGCTGCTTGACAAGCCTCTCGACTCACACGGTCCAAGCCATCTTTCAAACCACTGGGTCCCTCACTGACTTGATAAGTTATGTCTATCACTTTGGTCTGGCATAAGAGAATCAAATTGAAAACTTTTTAATTTTTTTACTACACTTGAAAAAGAAATTGTGAAGCGTTTCATTATGACATCACGTCATTACCCGCCATCCTTTAAAAGTATTGGCTTTGATGATGCGCAAATCATTCAGGGATAAAATTGGTTGTTTTAAGTAAAGCCGGCGACATTGCTGTGCATTTGGTTCTAAAATATTGGTTTCAGGTCCGATGGGGCATTCCTGCAACACAACATTCAAATTCAGAAAGTGAAAATGTTGCTTTTACGAAACAATCATTGAACCGTTGCAAACATTTTGAACTTACCAGTGACATAACCACTCTTTCTCGAAATGGATCAATTGGCGGGTTTGTTACTTGGGCAAAAAGCTGCTTGAAGTAATCGTAGATTAGTGGTTGAAACTGCGAAAGGCAAGCATGTGGTGCATCATTGCCCATGCTGCCCAGAGCCTCTTTTCTATTTAGGGACAAATCATATTAGAAATGCACTGAACAAATATAATCTCCAAGATCCGAAACACCGAAATGTGATACTCACTCTGTGTAAACCATGGGCAAGAGCAACAAAGTAATTGTTTCAATGTTGTAGCCAAACACTGCCAGTCGGCGATCCCTCGTAGTGAAAGTATCATTGTAAAATCCGTTGACGCCATTTGAATTGCCATTAGAATTTCCGTTCGTGTGGCCGTTCAGTGCGACTGTTTGCACTGCGTTATTTGTTTGATTATTATCAGCTGCATACAAATCTTCAATAGTTATCTGAACAAGAAATTTCCGATTAATCCCGATTCTATTGTCCTAATTTAATTATATCCTCGAAATTAATGACCCGATGTCGTCTTACCATTTCATTGAGCCATTTGTCCAATGGCCGCAATCGAGCAATATCCAGTTTAAGCTCCTCATCTCGGATAAAAACTTTTTCTTTAGTGTCCACCAAAAGCATGCGGCCTGGTTTTAAACGTCCCTGTTTTTTGTTTTTTTGGTTTTTTTAAATTTCACAATATTAGTTGAATGTATTAATCAAACTCCACATTTTTAAATATTCTGGTTGCATACTTTTGTTAAAATATTCTCTGGTGGAACATCCAGAACTCCCACTTCGCTGGCCATTATCATGTAGTTGTCTTTCGTAACGTAGTAACGAGAAGGTCTCAAACCATTTCGATCCAAGATTGCACCAATGTAACGCCCATCAGTAAACGTTAATAGTGCTATATTGAGGAGAAAATAAGTCAATAATTTATCACCGAGCTAGGGATGTTGCCTTTTATGAATCGTATTGAGATGCTATTACAGTGATATACCTGGACCATCCCATGGTTCCATGACGCAAGCACTCCACCGATAGAAGTTCTTTTTCTCGGCATTCATACCAGTGTCGTTTTGCCAAGCTTCTGGCACCATTGTCATCACAGCCTAACCACGGATTGCAATTTCTATTGGTATCGGGAGTTTAGATAGCATGCTAGTCTATTTTTTATGTTAATCAAACGGACTTACTTCTGGCAACGATCTTCCACCTGCCATGACTAAAAACTCCAACACACAATCGGCCGATCCAGAGTCTGATAAGTCAGGCTCCACCACTGGATATAATTTCCGAAGATCATTTCCAAATAGCTTGTTCTCCATTACTCCTTCTCGGGCTTGCATGAAGTTTACATTTCCTCTCAATGTGTTAATTTCTCCATTATGTGCCAAAAACCTGTATTTGGAGATAGCATACGTTTAATTTTATTTATGCTCAAATATATATTTAAAAAATAATCCCAGGTTTTTGCTGATTTGGTATTTGAATTGCTTAATATTTTCACATTTTGTGCTCTGATTTGGCATTTTTGTTCTTAATTTGTGGTATCCATGTCCCTTTTTTGTTGAGAAGTTAACAGCAAATATGTAAATTTCAGACGAGGCGTTTGTAATCAACAGCTTTAAATTATTCATTAGTTTTGACCAATTGTCACTTATGGTAAATACTCCTTAGTACCTTAGTGGGTGAGCTCTTTCCCAGTTGGGAAAAGTGTTTGTTGAATACCGAGCATGTACAAGAGCAAGATAAGTTTCAAATAGAGGATCCTGCAAATCCAAGAAGTACTCCCATAGTTGCGACGACATGAATTGTCCCTGTAAGATGGCAATTGTTTTATCAAATTTGCGGCCCAAATTTCTTTATTAAATTAATAGTTAGCATTAATTAAAGTTAGTCACCTTGTATACAATAGTTTCGGTTGACAAGCTGCATATGTAGAATCTTCTACCAGACTGTGCAATAGTGTGAGTGGCTTGTTTACGTAGAATAAATACCTATTGAAAATTAGAACCAGATTGGAAACTGCTTAGCTTGCGTGATTGATTATTTAGAGCAATTTTACAATCTGTTTTATTTTAAATGGATCACATGACAACTCATTCGCAATGATGATTTTCACCTGGCCGTGTCAGTACAACGCACAAGTGAAATTACAGTGTATCAGACTATGAAATTGTATTTCACAGCCATGACAGTAAATCTATATTTGAAAGCAATGATACTGATTATAGCAATTTATCGTTCCCTTGGTATCATCCATTACCTTACACATTTCCTTTATGTTATCATAATATTAACATATGGTCTTTTCAACATAAGGACGTTATTAATTTTTTTTTATACAAATCAAAGCACGATCTTACAATTATCAGTTTTCCATTGTGATTAACACAAAGGTTTTTATAGTGAGTGATTTTCCATCTTGAGTTTTGAGGGTCGAATATAAAACCTTAAAAATGTATCACAAATATGATATGGTAAATAATAAATAAAAAAATGTCTGTATAATCTATTAAATACGTCGTCAGAACAATCAATGAATACAAAGATAATATCATTTCTAACTAATAAAAAAAATCATCTTTACACGAGCATGCCACGTGATAATCTTTGAATGGCATTAAGCCAAAAGATGGTTTAAGCTTCTTATCCCTTTTATCATCAAAAGGAAGCAGTTTCAGGAAATTAAAGAGAAGTTATATGAATTATTGATAATTCATATCTCGTATCTCTTTATTGGTGCATTGTGATGACGTATGCAAACCTACTTGCGTCACGATCCATTCATTCAAAGTGCATTGTAGGCATTAATTATACTTAAAACTGTGTAGAGATGATGAAATGCCAACTTGTGTACTTTATCTATTTCAGTCGTAAATATTTGTCTAGACTCGTGTGTATGTGCGAGTGTAGTTCTAACTAATAAAATGTCAAGTATCATTGTTTGATTCTGGGTAAAGGGTTTTTTTTTTTTTTTTTTTTTTTGTGTGTTTGTGCTGAAGCCAATATTACAAAATCATGTTTACGACAGCGACAAAAATAACATGGCAACTGCAGAAAAGAAATAAATCCATATTGACATCGTGCAATGTTTTGTTTTGTCTAACAGCGTTGCCAAATTATGAGAAAGTTTATGACATTATTTCTATTTTTAGATTCGTTTATGTACAAGCCAAATTTCTAAATTTAGATGAGGAACTATGTTGGCCCACATATATGGGTGCTTTATTTAAAACTGAAGATACTCCAACTATGTTTGAAACTTTTTTTTAATACATTTTTACTCCTCTTTCTTTGCTCTTTGCATGACACAATAGGACAGGAATGTTGTGTTTGTTTGTTTTCTGGTGTTTGTTTAAACTCAAAAGGAAGGTAGGTCATTGCTCTTGGTTAAAGTACACCAAATTACTGTGACTACATGACTAGGAAGGCAAAGTGAATTGCATTCATGAATACTTCAGTTCTGGCTTGGATGGCCATCATGGCCAGTGTACGTGTTGAGATTGTCTCACCAAATCTGAACCATTCTAACACTATACTAAATATTTTAAAATCTCTCATAATCTGCTGCTTACTTTTCTTTTGAATTCTTCGGCATCTTGTGGTCCCACGACAAAAACTTGTTGAATATAAGGCTCGCTGCCCTTTGCCACGCTTCCCAATCCACTGTTATCCGTAGGTACATTCCTCCAGCAGAGTACCTGTTTAGGAGCATGGATAAATTAGTTTAACCGGGTCAATGATGATCTGCTAAAAATCCTAAGCAGAAATGCAAATTCACCTGAAGATTTAATTCTTCTGCAAGTTCGGTGAACAGTTGTTCGCAAGTATGTGCAGACTGTTGATCGAGGAAAAAGAGACCTGTGGCATATGACCCAGGAGGAGGAAGATCCAAGTTGTGTTGTTCCCTGGTAAAAATACAAAAACAGTTCCATATATTTGAGAACAAAGTATGGATTTAGAAAAACTCTTCAACAGGTTAGGATTCCATCATTCTCACTTGATAACTTTGCAGAGAAGTCCATGAGGTATGGCAGTCATGACACCTGCACCATCACCGGTATCATTGTCGCAGGCGCATGCACCTCGATGTTCCATTCGATGGGAAATGGTTTCTGCATCTCTGAGAACCTGTGCAGAAATTGGATGAATGGTCAACTAGCCTTTCCTTGCCTTTTTTTTGTGCCAATTTGTGAAAATCGTTCATGTCATACTTTGTGTGAGGGTATGCCATCTATGCTGACGATGAATCCTACTCCACAAGCTTCCTTTTCTAATGTCGGATCATAAAGGCCCTGAGCAGGAGGCAATCCCCATGGAGATGCTGCTGCCATTTAAATGGCCTCTTGTCGTCGGTTGTCCCTTTCTGTAGTTCCCAAACTTAGTCTGTTAATCTTAACTTCTGGGTTACTTTATCTACCTATACAATTCTGAAATGGACAAGAGAACGTGCAGTTGTTTTACTAGTTCAGTTGATTTGCATGGGAACATCTGATATCTTAGTCAGTAAACATTCGTTTATATGTAATCTTGTGAAAATACAAAGTATACATTTCTTGATTCACCATGCATGGCAAACAAAATTGTTTACATCGTCGCGTCGTGTTATTACAGCACACTTGACAACGTTGTGCAATGTATATAGCATTTATTCTATATAAATTGTTATTCTAGAAGGTTCCCTTTGCGGCACATTAACAACAATTCTTAATGTGGTTAACGAGTTTGTCTATGAAGTTTTCGGTATTTTTATGTTGTTATTGCCTAGACATTTTGCTTGCTTGGCGCCAGGGTCCGTGTTTGCACTTTTATTTCGTAGACATTGACTGCCCAACTGCCTTGGAGATGGCCTTGATCGTGATTATGTGTTGTAATGGGTTCTGCGAAATTTCAAATTTGAACCCCAGTCGTTAGGAGTGTGTGTTTGTCGATTTCGCGTTGCAAGAATTGGTAGTTAACAGGACTTAACTTTGTTGACAATTCACTTGTCACCTGCTTGCATCAGTTAAAATGGATAATTTACTACGTGCTTTCTGTGGGTGCAAACGTATTGAGAACAGTAATCTAAACTACCTGATTCTCTGACTTGACTTCCTGCACTATCACATGTGCTACATTTCATTTGTAATTTAAGGTCAGTAAGATCAGGGTTATATGTGTTACAATTCATAACTATCTGTCATACTGCTATAAATTTAAAATTGAGTTCTATTTTATTAGATTAATTTATGAAGGACTTATCGAAGGACGAAATCCTCTTCGCATAAAAATTCAATTATACAAAAATAAGGTTTGCACATGCTGTGGGACAATCAATCGAGTTTTAATAGCCTTTGTCAAAAAGTGGCTAACGTCTATAGCCAAATGGCGCGATTTAGGATTTTGGCTTTGGCTACTCAGCCGCTTCGTGACAACGACTGCTGTTGCTTGCATTTTCGTGTCATTAATGTTCTTATTAAGTTTTTCTATAATTTGTTTCTTAGAATTTTGGTTACGTTTCCGGTATGTGATTGGTTAAGGGTTTCCTCTATTTCCATCTGGTTTCTTTACCGAATTTCAATTAAATTACACAATATAATGTTTTCTATAACGAGTCTGTTTGCAAATACAGCTGCTTTTCAGCCTGTGTTGAACGAATTATTCGTGAAACCTTTTTGAGCATTGTGGACTGCTGCCAATTTTGATTTGCATTTTGTTTACTGAAAGTACTGTTCTCGTATTGTGCGCACTCATTCATCGAGTTACATGTATTTCAGTTTCATAACTTTTTTTTTTTGGATGGCTTCCATATACAGTAGAGGAGGTTGTTTCATACAAATTTAGCATTACATCACGAGCGAAGGCCAGATTGCTCAGGGTTAATTTATGTTTTGTATAAAAGGACATTCTTGTGGCCACGTGTACGTTATTTTAAATGTTCTCGTTAACTAGTGACTAGTTTCTGGGAATTGGCTCGACAGGAGATTCAAAATTACGAACAACTTCATCCACATTATTTGTCAAAACCCACTTCCAATTTCCCCACAAGAAATTTGAAGTGTTTCATGCAATCTTTTTATGGTGAATGATCGAAAATAAGTTCTCAAACATGAGACTGTGAACCGTAAATGCAACTTTCTAGGAAATGTAGCTGTTTTCGATTGGTGCATTTAGAGGAAAACTGAACAAATTGATTTCAAAATGCTGTGCAATTCATGGACGTTTAACTTCTCGATAAAAATCAGGAAGTTGCGTTCTACAAATTGCGTATAAACCCACGTTGGTCAGGATATGTGTGTACTAAGTAAGTTGACGCGCATTTCATCACATTCATGTTTTTTTTTTAAAACATGGAAGTAGTTTTCATGGCCTATATTTGCGTTCATTGCCACGAATTGCCAAACTTAGGTTGTTGTTTTTTTTGTTTGGGAAGATGAAGCTGCAATCACCTAACATTTCTTGGAATAGACAAGTGGTCCATAAGTTTAGTTTTCATTAAGTGCAATTAACACATTTCGCAAGCGATAGCTAATTAACTGAAGTGCTTTGTGTTATTTGCAAATTATGCCCACAACACGGACGTTGCAATATTTTTGCATTACATTTACAAACGTCCAACAAAAATAAATGCCAGACTAGTGTTCCAAATGTTAAAAATCCCTCTTAATTTCGGTTTGTCAAATTCAAAGTAACACCATTGTAGATTTGGGGGTTTTGTTTTTCCAAGTAAATTAAGAACATTAGATGAAGTTTTGTGCTTTTCAGAAAACGTCTAAAATGTCTGTAACAAACATCAAACTTTTGAAATATCACTGTTGTTATTAAAATAATGTCGATGATGTGTACTTCTGAGGTTCTGTGCAATTGTACTCATAGTTCAAACTCCTTTGTATGTTGACAATTACACGTTTTAATGTTTATTAGCACACTTTGTTAAATAAAGGCCCAATTAGGTTGCTGCTACCCAATATCAAGATAATGTGACTTTTCCGAAATTGGAATATTTACAAGTGGCAATTCTACAATTTGAGATTGTGTCCAAATATAGCAATTGCAAATTTGCCCCTTTGTTGTTATAAATTACCAGTCTAGCCTAATCAAATCAGAAAACATTCTTTTGCCAGTCAAGGTCACTCGCAGACCTTTCACAAAACAGTGCAGCCAAACATTGAACTTGTGAACTAACCGCTGAAAGTTTATTGTCTCCGGCAACCGCCAGCAGAATATTGATGAAATCAGATAAAGGGGTACGTGTGCATTTAAATGACTGCACGTGACGTCATATGCACGGGTTTTTCAAGGGTTCTACAGAAAATTTGTCCTTTATAAGTCAGGGTTAATCGCTATAGGTGAATAACTTTATTACATTTATTATGCAAGTAGAAGTGCACCGTTAGCTTGAAAACAGGCTTTTGCTTGCTGATTTGCACAAATTTCAGACTAGAGCTTGTTATGAATCACGGTGGCCAGCCCTTCGTCCCCCGAACAGTTTTTTTTAACCCGGGTTAACTTCCAAGACAAGAATTTTGTAGAAAGAAGAGACCGTTTTCTGGCTATTTATACCTCTTGTAAATTCTTAAACAAGCTAAAGAATTTTTGTTTCATCAACGATTGCCATAGAAACTGAGTTTAAATCTGCACTTTAGATGGACACACATACAGATTATGCACTAACAGTATACTTACTTTGTACGAACGGTGTAGTTTGTGCTGATATATAATTCACAATTTGAACCGAAGATACCTTACTGAGATTTGCATTAAATTAACACTTTTCTCATATAAGAAACTTGACTAATGGACGTTAAAATATGAGCTTTATAATAGATCATGCGTATTCTGCAAGAGTGATGGATAGTTATTTTTGTCGATGATGGTTTTTTTCCATGATAACACTGATTAAGCTCACATCTGCATGAGCATCTTTAATCATCTCTGTTTTCCACTAGTGTCATGTTTTGCACAATTGAGAAACAAGTACAATGGAAACTTATACTGTGTAAGATTATATTTTGCAAGAGTAAACTAACGATGTTTCGTCAGATTACCAGTCTCTTTTTGACAACTATATGTTAATTAGTGAAGTAAATTAATGTTCCTAATGCGACAATCCGGCCAAGTGATATTCTAATGCAACTGTAAAATGAACAGTGCAGTTTAATTGAGAAATACGATATGTACAACAGTCGTTCTGCGTTTTAAAACATGTTTTCTGGAGATATAACAGCCGAAATATTATCCTGAAGATCAGTGAACTGAAATTTGACATGCAGGATTACAAATTCAACGCATTCAAGGATATTTCATATTTGTAAATTCATCTACAAATTGCATATGAATGTGAATTTATTGCTATTACAAATATAACTTGGGGTCCACCACTGTCATTGGATATATTTACGTTTTAAAGGTTTTGAAATGGTTAGAAGTCGTATATCTGGTGAACATGAGACTTGTTTACTTTATAGATCATTACACAAAAAAGACGGTAGGAATTGTTCAATCAAATATAAAATAAAAAATAAAGAAATACAAAAAAACATATACTGTTCAACCATTTTACGAATAGGAGTGATCTTATTTTGATCACTTTAATCCAATTTAAGTTTTGTGCGCCTATGTTTAGTCAGTGTTACAGGGCTAAATTTCTACAACGCTTTGGAGAAATTCGGATTTCAAATATTAAATGAAAACATTACTTGGTTTTGGCGAGTTATTAGAAATAGTAATAAAAAAAGCGCCAATAACCATACACTAAATCTATGTCAAAAACTCGTGAAAATGATTACAATTTTCTCGTAAACCCCCTCTATACAATTAATTAAATGTACGATTTGCTAGAGTTCACATACCTCGTAATGCAGAGAAGCTTTCTTACAGGACGACGCAAACTTTGTGAGTTTAACACCAAGGGGCAGCGAGGTTGTTGATGCACAACAGTTAACACGATAATAAATATAAAAGCAAACGAACAAGCGCAGTTGACTTCCAATTTCAACGAGGGAGTGACACCAGTTTTAGGTCGAAAGTTGAACGTAGATTGGATGCTTTTGAGGTGACTAGACGCCAAACAGCCAAAAAAATAACAAATGCGCGGGAGAAAAAACAAGATGGAGGCCAAATTTTCACAATTTCGTCAAAATAAATAACGTGTGAAAATTTGTCACTGGCGCCTGCTTGACACACGCGTATCGATTGGCGTTTTAGGGGGAGGGATTGATAGGCACGAGCAACAACAACGTGCTCTGGTGGCTATTGTTGTTCGTATTATATCAAGTTTTTAAAATTGATTGTGGGGAAAAATTGTTCGCATGAGCCGGTTTCGAAGCGTACTGCTGCCGGTTTATTGCAAGTGTGGACGTTGCGCGCCGACGGCAACGCTACTTAATCTGCATACTTTAGGCCGCGAATACCTCGAAGTATGTATGAGGGTAAAATGCGTTGGGATCGAAGTCGACAGAAGCACGCGCTCATCACGTGCGCTCCTGGAGAGAGCCAATGGGGAGGCGGCGAGCACGTGAGCACACGTCGGCCAACATAGCCCAGGATTGTAGCCGGCGCCGGGGGACGTTCGCAAAATGCCGGCAATGCCGGCCAACGGCGCTCGTTGGTTTCCCGCGTTCTGCACTAGAGTTGGTCAACGGGGCACTTTTTGGGAGGGGGTTTTAGGTGAACATTTTGGAAACTTGGCACATTTCAATGCGTCTTTACATTATAAATCATCATATGGGTGATCTGGGTTTGGTTAGGTCAGAGGACGGCACAATTATTTTTAATGCCAGGTTGGAAATGTTGTTAGGACTTGCGTGCCAGGTTGGGACAAGGCGTAAAGTTGTCATGGCACGCACACAGTGTTTTAAAAAAGAGATTTAATCTAAAAATAATCTTAAATTCAATATTTTCTACATTTCTAAACTCCCATGGCGCACTATTATAACTTTATTTTTTTTTGGTTTTGTGTGTTTATAGCCCTGTCTAAATTACCACCTAAATTTCGTTGCATCACTTTTGGTAGGCTTCCAGATGTTGTAACCCATACAGTAATTAAAACTTATAAATCCAATCACGGTGATTGGATTGTTAATTATGGATCATAGCGCCTGGAAACACCTACGAAAAACAAGTAATTAAATGAAATCTAAGTTGTAACTTTAGACAGAGCTTAAGGGTTGGTCACCTTGTTGGAATTTAGTGCAAATACACTATAGTATAAAAATACTACTAAGAATGATTTTGTTGTTTCATTTTCAAAAATAAAACATGTACAAATGTATTTTTAAAAAAAATATATTATTTACGTTATTTAATTGTGTTGCAAGTACATGTAATCACAAACTGACCGGTTCGCATTGAATGTGTAATTACTGCGCAGCCTTGTCTTTTGGTAGTGAAAAGTGGTAGTGAAATTCGCCCATCCAACAACATCAGAATCGTGATTTGTATATGAAAAAATCAAGGTTTTTAAGTCTGACAAGTCTACTCCAGTTTAGTACTACCATAGTGGCTTACGTACATATATGTTCCTTAAGCTTTCTTGCTACTTAAATCAATATACAGATGAATTGCAATTTTTTTTACCACGTACTGCACTTATTATTAATTACGATCTTTAATCCTCTACCATACCATTTGACGTTTTGGCTTATGAAATCAGTATAATTGGGTACTTCAGGCATACCTAACACTGCAAATTCAGTTCACTATACAATACATTTACACTATGGGAGTCTACGAATCTTAATAGCCTCCTGCTGAGGCCAAAATGGCGTCCAAAGATTTATTATAGAACATGGGAATGATTGTAAAGCTTATAAAAAATGGCAATGTGCATTGAATAGAAAATCAGACCTTAAATAATACTTCACAAAATAAAACATTGCATATTAATTAATAACCATAGACAGCATTTTTTAAAATAACCATCAAAATCGTGTTATTCCTGATTTTAAGTTTCGTCCATATATAGAAATTGATAAATAATGGCTTTTCAGCAATGGTCAACTTTCGAGGGTATAACTGTTGTGCATTACATTTATAACGCAATTGAAAACGTAGCAGCGTGTGCAATACTTTACACACATTTGACGTGTGTGGCATCTGATGTAACTTTCTTGTTAATGCTAAAGTATCAAAACATTTGATATTATGCTAGAATTAATTTCGTAATTAATTAATCAGCACACTACTTGCCACCTCGAAGCATAACTTATACGATTAAAATAATATGATTCCAAATTGAAATTCATCACACTGTATAATGATAATCGTGCTTCTATTTAATACTTGAATTAAATTAGCTTTTAGCATATTTCAAACATGGCCGCTTCTTTTTACTCTACAAAAAAAGTATTTGCAGCACGTGACGCCAAGATAAGCGTATTTCTATTTCAAATTTGAATTTGCAAATTAAATTATCTGCAGTGATTTTGACGTTGATTCAAAAAAAATAAAATAAACGATTATCGAGTAGAAGGACGCGCGGCCATCTTGGAAATTCAATGCTAAAGGCTAATATTCCACCAGAGGGCGCTTTGCAATCATTCCCATGTTCTATAATAAATCTTTGTACGCCATAAGCTGGACATTAGCATAACATTTCAAACATGGCCGCGTCTGTTTACTCCAAAAGAGGCCATCTTGGAAAAGTATTTGCAACCGTGAAACCAAGATAAGCGTGTTTCTATCTAAAATTTGAATTTTGAAAGTTCAATTAGTTGCAGTGATTTTGACGTTGATTGCAAAAATAACGATTATCGAGTAGAAAGACGCGGCCATCTTGGAAAACCAATGGGGCGCTCCACCAGGGGGCGATGGACTTGAATAAGGCTAATTGTTTCAACTCGATGGCATTTATACGACTCATAACATTTCATGTTTGACAAAATTGGTTTGTTTCGCACGATATTTCAGTGCAAACACTTTCACTTGGTCTAGTTATCGCAACACGGAAATGATAACAGGCCACCCTGTATATACCAGGTTTAAAATTCAGGGGTAACACCCTGATTAAACACGTGGCGAAGGGTCATTGAAGTGACTGGAGGTGCCAGGAAGTGTATTAAATGAGCAAAGACGCTGCTAGATTTAGGAGTCGTAACTCGTCTCACTCAGGTTAAACGTGTTTGTGGTTGCATGGTCAACGTACACGATATGTTTATGCTCGCCCAGGTGGGAGGGGAACTGTGTACGCATGCGCAATGGGACATGGCATACCTGGAAAAAAAGCGAATGGGAATGGAATGTTGCCATCACGTGGATTGAAAAAGCAGCATATTTTTGGCTTTTTATCAAGTGCAGTTCGCTTTAGCCCTGCTGAAGTCGCGGTGCGAGGCTTACATGTATCAAATAATGGATAACATGGCTTTCACGATGTTCTTTATAATCTGCATAATTTTGCTGTATTTGTCAGTTGTCACGGTCGACTTGAATCATATTAATCACCCGCCCATTACAGTTGTAATTAGCGAGAATTTCGGAGCTGCTGTGTAGATGGCGATGGATTTTTTAAAAAAAAAAATGGGACTAGATGTTTTGGAGAAGGTAATGAATTTATACAATTTTCGACTAAATAAAAGGGAATTCATATTTGGGAAGTAATTCAGTTTCTATTTTTTTTTGGCTTTGTTTACCGGTCATCAGGGCACTTGTCATTGTTGCTAATTTCGTCACCTCTAATACCTTTGTAATTAGAGTAGGCATTTTGACTAATTGCCAACCGTGGTTTTGTTAGACTTGTATATATAGTTTATATTTTTAAAATTCAATTTGCGACCCAGCTGTCGAAATGCGAAAGATTTTTACACGTTGCACGAACGTACGTGCATCCTGAAAATAGAAATTAAAAAGTTCAAACGAGGTCGTTTCCCATAGACTTAACGTTGTACTGTCGTTGTCGATATAAATGATGACGCGTACAGGGTGCGTCAGAAATCACTCTTCACTAGTCTTGTAAGTAATGTGAAATTATTTGATGGAATTCACTTTCCGGAATTTCCAGTTGTTGTGTTCTGTATTTCTTTAGCCATTAAACATGCAAATTACAAGAAACTGCCATTTTAATCGATGCGTTATCTTAAACTACTGCATGTGTGGTACCCAGCCCACCCAGCAATTGGGATTAGGCTTATTTTGTTATTAAACTACTGTGGAAAATTTCAAAACCAATCACTATAATATTACCCAACTATCATTAGAATCAAATGTTTCGATTCGTATCAAAAGTGAAAACCATAGTTTGGAACCTTTGGAAAACTTTTACTCGATTTGTTGCTCTTACAAACGTTTATCGCCCATTGACCCGTTAGAATATCGAATTCAAGCTGAAAAAAAATGAATAAGTAGTTTTCATAACATTCATTAACCCTTTACGGTATCAGTCATTTATTCCAATTACAGCAGTGCATTTTTTGGACGTGTGTTGCCTATACATGCGTAAGGCACAATCCCCTTCTGTTTATCACATGTGTTGTTGATATTGGGTTTATTACTCTTTGTTACGCTCTATTGATAATTACCTTAACGATAATGGTAATACCTCGCATATCTAGGTCTTGGTGCGTTGTTAGGAAAAGTGATAAACAAAATCCCATGAATAAAAAAATGAAAAATTCTCAGTCTGACTGACGCCTTTGATTGCTTATTCAATTTGCTATTCAGAGTGCTGCAGCGTATTTCAAAATACTTGGCAGAATTTCAACGTGTTTTTTTCATTTGCTTTTAAGACTTGTTATAAAAATAAGGTTACATTTTAATTACTGCGATTGAATAATGTATGCATAAGTGACTGTGCATGATTGATTCCACTAATAAATTTCTATACCATACAATAGTTAGCTCAAGACATATCCATCCTTTACAGTATTCTATGATTAAGAAAAATTTCAGTTTGGTTATTTATTATAGCAAATCTTGAGAAACAAGAGTGTATAATTTGGCCTTTTCAATATGATGCATTCCAGCCACGCTAAAGCCCTAACTAAGTTAACACCTAAATTTCAACGATATTTTGGTGGTAACTTAGCTTTAGTCTGGTATTCACCTGTATTTAAAATTGAAAGTTCTATACCTATTAAGTATACCTTCACGTGAGGAACTGGTATACTCCAACCGGAAACTGATTTTCAGTAAATCACATTCGTTACACAATGTGTGCATAAATGTTTTCTGAAACTGCATATACTTAACGCATTTAAACTTGAAAAATCTAGTTTAATCTAAGTGATATCTAGAATATAAGATCGTTTTTAGCAACGGCTATAACTTAAAATACTTTTCTCAGTTAAAGATTCTTAAAAAGTAGTGTGGAGTGTCTTCTTTTAACGAGATTCTGGTATTTCTGAATTTGTAATTCTAACCAGAGCATGCATAATTTAGCTGATGTTTTAATGCGGAAATGTATCACTCAAATTTAAGTAATTACTTTCTTTAATGTTATCTTCTTCTTTTCCTTTCTTTCAGATTTTCTACTGAACAAAAAGGTGTCTGCAATTACGAGTACGCGCTGATGGTTTCCTGAATTCTTCACTTTCAAATGAGATTCTGTCTAAAGAAAACTCTATACATAATTTCATACGCGCACTTGACCACTTCGTCGAATCGTGTTCAACCTGCTTTTTTGTGCATTTTTCACGGGAATTGGCAGTCTACAATTGGGAGGTGTCGGAAACTATTTACTAAAAGTGCATATCCACGTAAACCTATAGACAGGTTGTGTACACTGACTACTGATGCACAACGTGTCCAGAAAGCATTTCTTCAATTTTCTCCGCAATTGAAAATTTCCTCATCCCTGGAGCATGAAATTAACCCAAAACTGGTAAGTGAATCAATCGCTTTTGCCAACATTTTTTTCTCTCATTATTTTTGTTCTTGAATATATAGTATAGCTTAGCTACTGTAATTCTTTGCTCCATATCAGCTTTTTTGTCTTTTCAATTCTGGTTAATTTAAGAGCTTAACAAATCAATAGTGCATGGTGCAGTTTTATCAAAGAAAATGTGTTTCTCCTGGTCAATCATGGAACATGGTTGAGCTAATTTACTGTGAATTGTACTAGTGTGATTTTGAATTATGGTTTTAGCAAGACTTTGACAGTGCATGTAATGTATAGTCTGAAAACAGTGCAGACACTGAAGTGATTTGTTGAAGGGTATAGACTATAAGAAGGCTTGTATTCAACTCAGACTGTATTGTGGAGCGGGTAGTCTGGGTAGGTTTCAAATCATGGAATGATCCAAATCGGATCAATGTTTCGTGACATTTAGATCTGTTGCCAGAAAATCCTATAGTAAATAGGAAGCCTGTTCTTGTTGGAAAATTGTTTACATCTTCTTGGTTACACGAGGAAAAAGTGCTGCTTGGTGATTGCAAAGGATATTTGGCTGCGTCTGAGCACTCGCAATACTTATATGTGCTTAGTTTTAAAGACCAAGTCTATTTATACATAGTACGCATACTGTCGGTTATACATTTTGCTTTTTTATTTTTATTGCGAAAAATCAGCTGCTGGTTGAATATATTTTACACTCGCATATTTTCGTGCACTCTTAAAATAAGCAAAAAATGCTTGGAATTTTGAACTAAAAAAAAGCGGCAGACAGCTAGCTCCCTTCTTTAGGAAAACAAAATTTATTACCAACAGTATAACAAAGTATTGCAATTGAGACAGTTCATTTTGGCTGTATTACAGCATGACACTAATTTAAATGCTGATTTATTAGCAATGGAAATCTATCAAATCATACGTGGGATCAAATTTGCGAATGTCAGATGCTCTGTGAAGTTTTTCATAATTTTTAAATTATTACATTTCATGTCTAAGTTTAGTTGATTTTTTAACTGTGTTTATATAGCTATTGGCTACCGAGCAGTTTTATGGCTTTAGGAACTGCATGTTCATGAATGGTTCAATCAATACAATCATTACCATATGAAAATCGGAAGATTTAGTCAGTTACGTTCTTGATGACAACTAATAATGCAAATGGTTTTCTGTTGTAAAAAATAGTAATTTTTTCATTAGCCTAAGTGTGTGGCTAAGTGTATTTCCGTTAAGGTTACCAGCTATACTGATAGAGAGATCTATATATAGAGTGGGAAATAATGGACTTTGGGATTTGACCTTATTCCATGAAATTACATATATGTATGTGGTAAAGGCATTGTAGTTTACACTATACGAATCATGGGGGAATTATAATTCTTTTGTCATCAAGATTGAAATTCAAATAACATTCTCCATGGTCTGTCTCCAATTTTTTTTTTAATACAAAAATGGCGTTCGTAACTGCTTTTTCTACGAAACGGCAAATAGAAGCCTTCATCTTGAAATTTCCATCTTCAGATGATGGATGAAATTATCATCTCCATCACGCTTTGCCTTAAAACGCGTTGTAAGAACATTTCAATGCCGGAGAACATGTATGCAACAGCCATAAACCTCAAAATTATTATGCAGTGTTAATCGTCTCCTTTTACTTGGCAAAAAAAAAGAGCAAAGACTATTAAGCTTTCTATATGCGGTATGCAAGGACTTATTGATTATCGATATTGTGATGCGCCAATACAAATATTGCTAGCAGGATTGAAATTTCTGTTTTAAGATGCACGTTCTAATTTTAGACTCGTATTAAAGTAGGTAAGGTGGTTCACACCAACGTGTCGTGCCATTGCAATTTTAATAAAAGAAACATTCGCTTCCATATACCCACTTGGTCCAAAATGTCTCTCGTTGACTTTGGATTCTGGAAATGGCCGGCATGCACACGTTGCTACATCTTGCAAACAAATACGAAACATGGCACTTACCAGCGAAAAATATGGGCCCTGATGGAAATATTTCAATGGAATTGAGAAGTGAAAAAGTCAGGCTTTGTGATTTGCAGGAAAGCTTACGTCTGCAACATATGGGGATGGTAACGCGCATCCAAATGGTTGTGCCTTTGCATTGGCTTTGTGGCTACACTATATGTAGCTCCTCATAAAAATCGATATCACGTCCACATCTGGCGTGGAAACACTACAAAGCAGAGTGCGACGACGACGAAATCTTTTTCTATACACAAATCCTGCAGCTCTGCCCTCTGTTGATTGAAAAAAGCCTGTCTGCTGCATATATGATAAACGAGTTGCTATTTAAATTCAACGAAACTGGCAAACAGTTGGTCAAATTGCTTGAAAAAAACACACCAAAAAACGTCAACAAAATGATAGCTGTTTGTGCATTTTTAACTCGCTATGAAAATCGAGATTGCCAAGAGCCTGTTTTGTGAGGACAGAAAATGACATGGCGAAAATGATTTAGTGGGCATCACGGAATTGTATAGAATTTTGTTGTTTCTTGCGTGCTATACAACATACCCAAACCTGTATTTAACCCATCACTTCCACCTAATATAGGACTACCAATGACATTTTTTGTTGTTACGAACATGAAAATGGGCGGCAATATCCATCACTAGAATCACTGAATATGCCCCAAGTTTTGAAATTTCCTGGCTTGTACTGCATAACAAATGAAAATTACTGGCGTGTTTAGTTGTGGGACTTTCTGGTTCTGTAATTAAAATAGCTAGTTTATGGGTTTTCAAACTTGGAGAGATAAGACTTGAAATATATAAATATAATTGTATGTCGTTCTCTTGATGGCTGTTTTGTAATTATAATTGCTTACAATTGGTAATTATATTACTTTATCATTAGCAGAAATAAATTACATAGCAACTGTATTTCTAAATGACATATACAATAGAACCACTTCTTAACTACTCTCCGGCTTAACCGGTGGTATCAGAGAGGTAATAAAATGAAAAGTGCATTTTATTAATATTATTATTTTGTATAAACTCCGGATTAACTGGCTCCCTCCCTTAACCAACCAACCTCCAGTCCCAACCAGGAACGATAGAAGGGTTCTGCTGTATATGTTTGTTTTCAGTTTAAGAAATTGTAAGCGTTGAAGAGGAAGTTAAGCAGACAACATTTAAAACTACAACAATCCCTAAATAATAATAACTAAACATTCTATAGCCATTATGTTTCTTTCACTTGTTATATACAACCATATGTGGAAAGATAGATGATTAGAATTGTTTTGACAATGGGACAAAGGCATAATTGGACGCTTGTTTTCGAGTGAGGTTTGTGTTGTCATATATCACGCAGAATTTCTTTATGAAACAAAAATTATTACCTTCTTTTTACTAACTATAAATTCATCATACCCAGGTATCCATAACCTGATTTTTATTTAATTTTTTTCATGGAGACAATGGGAGATATATCTCGTTAAACAACTAATAGTGTGCCTTGGCAGTTTTTGTCCAAAATGGTTAATATGCCGCGACAATTTTAAGTCTATTTTAGTGTGCCGTAAGCTAAAAAAGGTTGGGAAACACTGGTCTATAAAGGACTGAATTAAATAGAGGGCATTTTCGGCTAAATTATCAGGGGTTCAATAGGCCTATAAACAGATTTCCAAAACAAGTTTTTAGTTCATCCTCAAAGACTCAAAATATCTTATCTTGCATTTGTTTTTCTAATTCTATTTATCATCTTAGCTGAATAGAGAATATTATTTACATGCAAAGTTCAGATTCGTGAAACCTTAAGACGTCTAAGTGTGTATCTGTACTTACTGTTGATGGATGGGCGTGGAACGTGCTTAATGGGAGGTTATTAATCCTGGTTGGAAATTTAAATTGGAGTTACAGTTAATAAATACGCTCGGTGGAAGCTTTGAGATAGCGGTTTTTTAATTTTGAAAAATTAGCTTATTCAACCGGTTCTTGACACTTTTAATTTTAATGACTTCGCTCTAAGCGTGGTGGATATTTTTAGTACATGGTATTGTTGCCCTCCATTTGATTAACTTTGGAGGATCATGTTTGAGTCAGAGACCTACTTTCTAGTTTTCTAAAACTGACCTTTTTTTGTTTTGCTTTGTTTTGTTAAAACATATAGAAAGTAACTTATTTGCAACACTTGTTAATACAGGTACACAATTTCTTTAAGGGACAAAATAAGGGGCTTGACCACCTACACATTTATATTAATAAACGGATGTGTAGTGTACCAGTGTACCACAATAGGTCCCCAGTTGTGCCGCGGAACTTTGAGGGGTTTGTAAAAAGTTTGAAGGTTTCTATGAAAAAAAACTTCTCTTACCATCTTTAGTGATATTTTTCCCAAAATTTCATGACTTTCTGATATTCCATAATGTGGTTGGGTTATGACATTAATGTGGCCCCCTTAACCCCATATTATTTGTAGAAATTTAATTTTTTTACGGAAATTTGCTTGTGCATCCTAAGAAATTTCTTCCAAAAATTTCATGATAGCATTTTCATGACTTTTTAATATACTGGAGTCTGGAATGAGGTTTTATAAAGCAGCAACCAACCTGTCACTGAATCGATAATTTGGTAACTTGAATTCCAGTGTTCTTCAAAATTGTAGGCCTATTATACATTTTTTTTTGGCTTAATCTACATTATAGATTGAGGATTTTAGTTCTCATTAGGTTTCACCCCAATATTGCTTAATGGAAAAAAATGTATTGAGGGGGAGAATGTGCTAAGACGAATAATGGAATTTTTGGGGCAAATAAGTGAAATGGATACGTGTTTGGGATTTATAAGATGATTGCAAACAATCTTGCATTATTTGTTATCATTGTATTGGAAATTTTTCTTTGCTAATGTTATCAGTTTGGACAAGTTTAGAGTAGTTTATTTTGCCTGTAAATAGCGCATCAATTACAATCTTTGGGGTCTTTTTTCCATTGAATTTGGAGTAGTTTAATGATAATCATGCCTAAGAGGAAAATAAGGGGAGAATTTTTCCACTGATATAGTGATTGCTCCCTTGGAATTTATATCAGGTTTTATCTTCTTGATACATTTATGGGTATTCGATTTTGGTCAACATTTCCACATATTTTGGCAATAAACTTAGTAGCTTGTTGGACCCTTCAGGATCTCAATATCATAAAATGGTTGTAGATACTCTTAAACCATAATCAATTAATTATCACACAAAAAATGCAATTGTTTTTATCAAAGGAAAAGAACTTGAAAGTTTTGGTACTTTGTTTCATTTCAAATGAAGATAATTAATTTACAGAGAATTTGATAATCACTTTACAGATATTGTAATGGCAGTGCATTGTTAATCAGCTTGTTATTGATGCAGTTAACAAGTCTACCAGAATTACACAAACGCAATGGAGATATAACAAACCATATCTGTAACGATAACAAATGCATTATTTAGCCTTGAGCGTGTCAATGTCAAATGCGATACATGTTGCTCTCACTGCATGGCTCGTGATAATTTGAAATTCGTTTATTTTTCATTTTCTTTTCTTCACTGTTTTCTTACACCATATCACGTGAATAGTGAATGACATGCACGTAGTATGTTCATTCAGATCGAACACTTGGGTTATCAAAGTTGAATTATTAGGGTGTTGTGGTATGAAGTCCTTCATATTTATGAACTTAACTTAGTTGGCACAACTTGTGACATATTTCCGAAGAAAAAAAAATATATATAATGAAGTGGGTGCTAAACATGTCGTAAAAAACATAAAAAAGTGCCTAGATAGTTTTATCGCTTTCTATATAAATGGAAAATACGGATTTCATTCATCCTTTTTGTTGATTAATACTTCAATTGGAAGTTATTTTTTTCTTCTCCATTTTACTGATATTTTCTTTGATATTTCTCAATTTATGGTGAAGTAGACTAACGGAAAACAGGTTTAACGAATGTATTGGCTCGATTTTTTTCTCCTTAATATGATAATTGTCATTTCATGTTCAATGTATGATATCAGAACGAACAATGTTGTAATTTTTATTTAGTTTTAATTGATGGAATTGCCCGATTTGTGTAAATTAGGTTTTAAACAACAGGTTCTGAGTAAAATACAAAGAAAGTGAGAATCATAAGGAAATACCAAGAGAATGTTGAAAGTAAATTGAATGAAAATGGATCAATTAAAAAAAAAAAATATTTTCCTGGTACTCTGGTTTGATAATTGATTGCCCTGTTCTGTTATTTTGTCCACGTGTGGAAGGAAAACGCCTTAAAATGATAAAAATAGGCATTTTTTTCAAACCTGATGGTGGGTTGGGTAAGAGGATTTTGATCATGGAATGTTAAGTTTTTTTTCCAAGTTTTTTCCAAAAAAAATCCCGAACGTGGTGTTATCTTACATGGGTGGTTTGAACCAATCATTGCGAAAATTCTGGTCTAAATATACCGTGCAATTAATTTTTAAATGTTATCTGCAATGTATGTTCTATGTGTCTGTACTCCCACATATTTGTAACTACAATATGTACTGCTAATATTAAGTATAACAAACTCAACATAAGATAGTATAAATATGCAATGTTATACATGTAGAACCCAATATTGTGATAACATCAAGAACATGCTGTTGGGAAGTTTCATTAAAAATGGATCATTAAGTATGTCTAACAAAGACAGGTATATTTATTTGACTCTAGGACCACAGATGGATAGGTTGGTGTAAAATATGAAATTCCAATGTGTATATAAGGAAAATAATACTAACTGACTAGCTTTCATTGTTATCATGAATATATTGAATGTAACCTTGGGTTTATAACTTTTTTGTGTGTGGTACTACTTCAAAATATGTACAAAGCAGAGGCGAAACTAGGGTTGATGGCGCCCAGAGCAAATAAACGTATAATCGTTATGATGCCTTACAAAAATAATAAAAACAAAATTTACTAGTAAACGCCCAGGGCCCATTCCTCACCTGCCTGACCCTAGTTGTACCACCACTAATACGTAATAACTCATGATTGCATTACTTTCTATAATAAAATAATGGAATCTCATTAACTGGCGTTACCAGAAGTTATTTATAATAAGGACTAGCTTATTAAATGGCTTGGCTAGCAGTAAATGGATAAAAAGTATTGTTTGATAAAAATGTCAAAGTCATTGATTAGCACCACGTAGTCAGAGGCTCAGAGCAGCTGACTGAACTCCACTTTTAGGAGTGCTTAGTTTTGAAATGACTAGATGAAGTTCAGCAGGCGTCATATAATTAATCAGTAAGGTGAATATAAGCATTTTTACGATGCACGCTGGTATAGGAACAGCGTCATTATTGCAGAGAATAGTGTTTCAGTCTTGTTTCACTTCTTTATTATGATGTTTAACTGCTGCACTAACTGCCGCTGCCGCATCTGGTGGGATGGACGTTTTTGTGGCTGCTTTTCGTTCACGAGCTTCTTTGCATCTCACTTGCAAATAAACTACCAGTCGACAGGTTAGCATAAAGGTGAACACAATTGCTGGGGCAGTACGCTCAAATTTGTCACCAATGGCGTGATGTGTATAAGCAGCACCAATCATCAGAATGAGCAATATCAGATTCGCCATTTCTTTAAAATATCCTGAAATTTCAATGAAAAACAGAATGAATGGCATCGTCGACTTTTATCATCCGTGTCAATAGTTACATTATTTACCTGGCAAAAATACAAGGGCAAAGCCGCTGATTGCTTCCAAAAAGCCAACAGTTCTTCGAAACCATTTAGACGGTACTTTAAATCCAAACGTTTTGGCAAATGGAAATACTTTTGCATACTGAATGAAGGATTTTTGCTGGAAAGAAATTCAGAGCTTTGTTGGCTTTGTGTATTATGTGCATAAATGACTCGTCTATATTTTTATGGTTGGTCATACACGTTTAACAACTTTATGGGAAACAATTTGCAGCATATTGTTGGTGCCATCTTGCATTTTAAGGAAGCTAATATGGCTTAATCATTTTTTGGAACTTTTAATCAATCTAAAGTTTGAAAATCTGTACAACCAACCATTATGATTACTACTTACAATATCTGTGTGCATGCTCTTGCTGATTTTAGGTGTGATTTTCATAATTCCCACAAATATGAAAAACAAACCGAGCAAAACTGACAATGTTTTCAGGACTATAGATGCCATTTTTCTTTCCCAGAGTCAGCACAAACTATAGCCTATGATAGACATTAAAAATATTAGCTTTTTTGGTTGACGAAGTTGAAGTGGTCATGAAAAATGTTTTGGCGTCATTTGACAATTTTAGAAATTGGTCAAGGCTGTGATTTTCTGACAATTATATCGTGCAAATTGCACCACATTTAAGGATCTTTAAGTGGTTTTTTTTCGTCAAAAAATTTTTATTTGACATTATCTCATTATCCGAATAAGAACAATGCTGGCCCAAGTGACATTACAAACAAAAAATTGTCCAAAGGATCGTCAAACAATGACAGATGCCATTTGTAATTGACAGTATGTAGCACACAAAGTGATTATTTATTTATTTATTGCCAAATAAACAATTGATGTGGTGTATCATTGAAGGCATAATCTGTTTACAATCGCTACAAGTTTTGCGGCCTTGAAATTGTCAAGAAGGCAGTCTAGTCTCAATGGGATTAATGAAGATAACGGTGCAGTTCAAAGGTTGAATTCAGGAATTGATGCCTTGCAAGGATGTAGTGGTCTTCACGTTTTTATACAAAATATATACTAGATAAAATTAATTTGCTTCAATTTTAGATAACTTCTGGCTAATTTCCTTATCTTTTCTGGAATACATTTGTTCAAAATATATTTTAGTTATTCAGCAAAATCGATGGATAATTCATAAATTTTATTTTTAAAAAAAGAAAATTACATGTACTGCCAAATTTTATTTTGAATACTTGGTGCCAGCCTTTAAAATTCGTAAAATACAAATAATTAAACATTTTAACATTTTAGAAAACAAACTAATTCGATATATACATCCCGAGAATCTTGAGGAGCTAGTAGCTACTATAGCTATGATATAATAAAATCGGTAGTGTAAACCGTCTTGAATTTTATTCAAGACGCAATATGATATGTATATACCAGATATCATTTCTGATTTTCTTCGAAGAAATATGCCAACGAAACAATCAGTTTAAAATATATTACATACCGTTGTGCAACTTTTGTTGACAGCGATCAAACAAGCTCTTCAAACGCGCTAACGACAAAGGCGACAGCGATACAAGAATTTCAGCATATTTTCAGCTGCCTATAACGCACGCAGATCAATTTAATTGTTGACCTATACACTTGATAGTTTGCCTTTGCGTGTATTATCGCAATGCATTTATCGTTTTGGTTTGTCTCCGGGTGATTTAAAAATATAAACGAGAAAATGTCAAGCGGATGCGAAAACCATGGAGAACCATAGCCACCAGATGGCGAAACTTACCGGGGGATCGTGATAGAGGGTAGTTCGAAAAGTCTTAACAAATATAAGCGCGAAAATTCGAAAATAAAATACCGTAAATATTCTATAAAGTTCCAAACATATTAGAGAGTTTGAGCCATCCAATGTTAACGAAACGATAACGATAACGAGAAACAGCGCTGGCGGACTGCAATGTCAAGGACTATACCCTATGCGAAGCATGACATTCCGGGCTTCCAGCGCTGTTTCTCGTTAACGTTATCTTTATCGTTTCGTTAGCGTTGGATGGCTCAAACCCTCTATTAACACCAATCAATAATTTAGCATCTTGTGCTAGAAACTCTCCTCTCGTTTTATTTTACTCTTACCGTACGGTTTTTAATATTAAACATTATACAACAACGAGCTAAAGTTGCACTCTTTGGCTACAATATACTACCATTTTCGCAACTTTTTATAAAACCGTTTGGGTTCTTCGTTTGAAATATTTATGGCGGTGTCATTGACACAACCTCATTCTTGATTTTCTAAGGCATTATAAGCCATCTAAGACTTCAAGCCAACAACTTACAGTTACTGAATATTATATTTTTGTTTATCAAGTCGTCATGAGCATACATGAAATCACACAGGATGCGGGTTTTTTATCTTTTGCATTTCAGGATATTGTAAACCTGCTGTTAGAAGGAAATCCTTTAGTAGGAAGTTAATCATTTAAGCTTCTTTAGGTTTTTCAAAGTTTCTACGTTTGTTATTGGTTAAGAGTTACGTGTATTTTCGTAGTAGGTAAAGTTGGTAGTCTTTCAATGCAAAAACTGGGAAACCTTCACAAATGCCTCTGGCAAGGATGGCACAGCACCTGAGTGCTTTCAGGCATGACCTGTACCTCAGTGAAGTTACCTGAAAGGTTTTTCCCGAAACCGGTTTGAATTTCTTAGTATTTTATCCTGCAAGTGCAATGGTATAAGAAGACCACACAAATAACAGCTTAATAATGGGAAATAATTTTTTTGGCACTCGATGTACGTTGGCACAGCTGGGCAGTCGTGCGGTGTTTTCGGATTTTTGGTAATTCGGTGGACGGAAGAGAATACTTACAGAACACATGGACAAAAACATTGGAGGAAATGGGCTGTTCTGGACTTTTAATCGTGTTGGGTTTGATGTGCACCATCGTCATCAGCCCTTCTATGTGTGTCAACGACAGTTTTTCATCTCTTCCCGGCACATGCCGTGTGCTACCATATTTTGAAGTTATGGAAGTGGATGTGTGGTGTGATGGTCAACTACCAGATTTCTCAAAAATAGATTTTCCACATGCTCCATTAGTACGCGAATTGGTTGTGAACAAATGCGATTTTGGATATTTGTACAAAAACGCCTTTCAAGGTCTCTTCAAATTACAACATCTGTTCTTGAATTGTGACGGTAGCGACACTATTCCGGAATTACAATTCGAGAAAGGCTTGTTCGACGATCTTCCCAATTTCAGCATGCTTGTACTCTCTGGAAGCAAGATTAAAGATCTTCCAGAAGCCATCTTTTGCAATCATCCTAACATCAACAAGTTGTTCTTATCAAACAATTCAATCAACTCGCCCACACTTTTGGGATTCGGTACGAACTGCTCGACATCTTATTGCGAAAGCAATGTAGAAGTTTTACTCTTAACATATAATCCCATCAGCCATGTGCCAGGTCGATCATTTTGCTCTATGACGAATCTAATATATCTCGATATAAGCTTTTGTGGTTTGAAATCAGTTGATGAAGATGCTTTCTACAATCTTGAGACTTTGAGGGTTCTGGATTTGTCAGATAATAATTTGACCAGCATTCCAGAAACTACCCTTAAACCATTAACTGGACTGTACAACCTGGATCTTGCCAATAACATTAACTTGAATATTAGCGGATTTCTGAAGCATGTGCCCCATCTGAAAGGTCTTTTTATTCCTGGAACCGGGCTGGAATATCTGGAAAAGGACTCCTTCCAGGGGTTGCACATGGTGGAATCTTTGATGTTGTACGATAATCGGTTACACACCATCCACGAGGAAGTTTTTGAGCCTCTCATTGGTGTTGTGGATGATGTTGGACATGAAAATACAACTCTGCAGCAGTGTGAAGAAGACGCAATTAACAGACTAGTTTTTGGCGGTGACATTTCGACTCTCAATGAAGAACAAGCCAAAGTTATCAATGTCACAGGATTGCGTTATTTAAACTTGGACGGTAATAATCTTACTGTTATGCCACCAATTCGTAAGTTGTTCAAACTTAACGTGCTCGCCATTTCTAGAAACCAAATCGAAATTTTGGACGACGATGATTTCAAAAATCTGCAGCAGTTGCAGCGCTTAACATTGTCGTTTAATCGTATTCAGTTCGTTGGTCATCGAGTGTTTGCAGAATTGAAGTGTCTCAAACAACTTTTGTTGGATCATAATTCCATTGGTTACATCAATGACACTGCTTTTCATAATCTAAACGCTTTGTCGAACCTTCATCTGCAAAACAATCGGATCAAAGACATTCGCGGAATTTTTTTAAAAAACCCGAATTTGCAAGTGTTAAATTTGTCCAGTAACTATTTAGAAGAACTATCTTTGGAAATGCTGCCTTCGAACATTGCATATCTAGATGTGAGCCACAATTCCATAAAGCATTTGATATATCGTCCAAATTCGTTACAGCAACACGTGTATATGGGATCATTAGATTTATCCCATAACGAAATTAGTAACATAGAGAAGGATTTTTTTCCAATATCTCTTAAAGATTTATACCTGCATGATAATCGGATCAACAATATCAGTCGTTGTACGTTTTGCAATCTGGGTTTATTAATGAATGTGACTCTGCATAACAATCGCTTGAAAACGTTGCACCCTGAATCTTTGAGAATAATTTCCTTGCCAGAATTTCTCCGAACTCCAAGCGTGACATTATACGGCAATACATTCGTTTGTAATTGCCAGTTACTGGAATTTAAAGAATCTCGTTACAATCAAAGCTATTTGCAAATTGACCAGTTTTTACAGTTGATGTGCCACAGAGAATATACCAAAAATAGAAAAAAATTGATAATTATTGCTCAAGCAGTGCCTCCGGAAGACTTCCTGTGCAAAATTGGCCATCAGAAGAATGCATCTATACCTAAAACCTGTTCAGTCTATCATGATTTCAAATTTGAATATATTATCGTCGATTGTTCTGGTGGAAATTTGACATCTATTCCATCCAACCTCTATCCAGGGGTTAAAAAGCTTTACTTGGACGGCAATAATTTTGCAATGTTACGAAATACTGTTTTTCAAGCCCAAGTACATGGGAATCTCACTGAACTTTATTTGAATGGAAGTCACATTAAATTCATCGAAAACAACACCTTTGCGGAATTAGTTAAATTAACTCATTTGCATTTGCAAAATAATGATTTGAAATTTCTAGGTAAGGATTCCTTTGCTGGGCTTCATGTTTTGCTCGAATTGCGGTTGTCAAACAATGCTTTATTGAACATGGACGATAATGTATTTTATCCCTTAACGAAATTAAGAGACCTTAGGTTAAACCACAACCAACTGCGAACTTTTCCAATTTGGGAACTGCACGATTCTGAATCTTTGTTATCAATTAGCTTGAGTGAAAATCCTTGGAGTTGTGATTGCGATTACGTTCAGAACTATAGAAGATGGTTACAAGATTGGGCGTCTGCTGTGTTGGACATAGATTCCTTGTTTTGCAAATTCGACAATTTTTCCGCTTCTGGGGTGCCTTTAATTTCCTTCAATACATCACATTGTTTCGATCTTACCGAACCTAACTTCTTGAGAAGTAAACATTTCCCATTGCTGACAGGATTGATCACCACCTTGGTGATATTTACAATAACCTGCCTCGTCTTGTATGTATATCGCAAAGAAATGCAAGTGTTGATTTATTCCCGTTATGGCGTACGTATTTTTCATAAAAACGATGCCCAGAGTATGGATGACCAAAAGTTATTCGACGCCTTCATATGCTACAGCAACACAGACGAAAATTTTGTGGTCGATCAACTTCTCCCAAATTTGGAAGGGATTGATCCACCTTTTCGTTGCTGCATCCATCAGAGAGATTTCTTGGTAGGGGGCTATATCACCGACAACATTCTGGAGGCGGTCAGCAAGAGTCGTCGCAGTATTTTGGTATTGTCCGAATCATTCATCAGCAGCGAGTGGTGCCGTTTTGAGTTTAAGACTGCTTACGTGCAAATGCTCAATGACAAGTGCAATCGTGTGATTGCCGTCGTCGTTGGAGACATTCCCGACAAGTTGGACCCAGAAATTCAACTTTATTTGAAGACAAACACGTACATTACTTGGGGAGAGAAACTTTTCTGGGAAAGACTATATTTTGCTATGCCCGACAGAAATCAAACACATGAAGCAATCCACTAGGTTCAATTTGCCTTAGGATTTTAAAACATTGGGATTTCCGGTTTGTTGCTCTTGTTTAATTTATTATACCATAATTTTGGTGATTTCCCGTCAGCATTAAAAGTTCTTCAATATGTTTTGTGTTTTAAAGATTTCTTTTACATGCTAGTTGAATGTAAATACATGTTTAAAAATTGTTTGCGTGTATAATTGCTGTTGTGTAAACAGTCAATAATGTATTTACAATTTCATACGTTGATTGTATTGTGCATTATTTGGTATAATTTACATTATCATAATAGCAAATAAATAACAAAGAATGTAAGTAATAATTAATAAATCAATCGATGTTAAGAACGCTGTCAAATGCTACCATAGTCATTTAATAATTAGGTATTACTTACTTGAAATTATCAAAACATAGTTGTATAGTATAAAAATATAAATAATGTATCATGATAGTAAAAAATTGTAATGGCGTACTGTTAAAAACGATTGAAATTCCCCTTTATTTTTAAATATAGAAAAACTAACTATTCACATGACTAATGACGTTGAATATATAAAAAACCTCGTGTGGCTGATAAAACAGCTGATACGACCTCGTGTGAACGGGTGTAATTCGTTAATACGAGTGCAAGAGACATACATTTTCATTCTAATGAAATAAGCCGTATGAGCAAAATTCTGTATATTTGGTAAGATGACAAATTACATTATGATGACATGATGACATTAGCGATGATACTCGGTAGAAAAGATTAAGTACACTATATTATGAACATTTGCATGTATGAATATGTATGGTATATTTATTACAATTTGATATCCGGTAAACTGATAAAATATAGTATGGAGATTAATAAAGGAGTATATTATTTTATTAAGCTCTATTAATCTCTAATAAACGTTTAGCAATAATACAGGTATATATGAAGCTTGTTTAAGAATGGTGATGCAGGTTTGTAAAAGTTTTTCCTTCACGCTGATTGGTTACTTTAATTATTTCTATTCATCGTATTCATACAATGGATAATGAGGTTGTAGACTATATTATTAGACAAATTTGGCTTGTTATTTTCCTCAACCCTGAGGGGAGGAAAATCCAGTTTTGGTCTTATAGTACATTGGCTGTTCGTAACTTGTAGCATAATCAGGGTTTTCCATGACGAATGTCAATGCAAGATTCGGGAAAATTTTTCAGCATATTGATGTCAGGTGAGGTGTGTAGTGTCATAGTTGTTCGCTTTTAGAAGAAGATAAGCAATGGATTATGTTGGAAATCAAGTCGTTTATGTGATTTTCTTTACATTTGTTCATCAAACACTATGCATTAATGAAAATATTTCAACTCTACCCAACTCATGTTCTGTGACTTCATATTTTTCACAAAATGAAGTGGATGTGCACTGCGATGGGCAGCTGCCAGATTTTTCTGTGATTGACTTTCCACATGCTTCAAACTTGTACGAACTGAGTGTAAGGGGATGTACCTTTGAGTATGTGCCCAAGAACGCTTTCCAAGGTCTTCGAAACCTGAACCACTTGTACTTTGTGTGCGACATGGCAGTTCCAGAATTACGATTTGAAGAAGGCTCGTTAAGGAATCTTCCCCAATTGCGTGTTATTAGTCTGCTTGGAAATATTATCAAGACATTACCCAAGGACATCTTCTGCCATGTGCCCAGGTTGGAGAAACTGTACTTGGCTAACGATTCCATCAGTACTACTGCAATCCTAGGCTTTGGAGAAAACTGTTCGGAATCATGCGGGAACTTCCTCACTCTTCTGAAAATTTCCGAGAATTTCATTTCTAACCTACCAAATCGCACTTTATGTTCCTTGAGAAACTTGATATATCTCGATTTAAGCAGAAATGGGATGACGTCCATCGAGGAAGAAGCTCTGGTTAATCTTGAGTCTTTGAGGACGTTGGACCTTTCATTTAATAACTTGACTAGCATACCTGAAACCGCCCTAAAGCCATTAACCGGACTGTACACCTTGGATCTTGATGGGAATATGAACTTAAATATAAGTGGATTTCTAAAGTACTTGCCTCAACTGAAAGGACTTTACATACCTAGTATTGGATTGGAGTTTATTGAGAAAGATGCCTTCCAAGGTTTGCACAAAGTAGAATCACTAATGCTGTACAACAATCGCCTACAATATATAGACGAGGAAGTTTTTGAACCTTTGATTGGGGTTGTGGATAATATCGTAAACGAATCTGCGCCTACGGAATGTGATGAAGATGCTGTGCAACGACTAGTTTTTGGTGGCGAATATATGTCTCTCTTAGAGAAGCAAGCCGAAGTTGCCAATGTAACAGGGTTGCGTTATTTGAATTTAAATGGGAATAATTTCACCGCTTTGCCACGGATTCATAAATTGTATAAACTTCTTGTGTTTTCAATTTCTAAAAACCAGATAGAAAATTTAGACGATGCAAGTTTTAGCAGCCTGAGAAAATTGCAGCGTTTAACTTTGTCGTTTAACCGAATACGGTACATTAGTCACCGGCTATTTGAAAATTTACAATGCTTGAAACAATTGATTTTAGATCATAATGTCATCGAATACATCAATAGCACTGCTTTCTATAGCCTCGTCGCATTGTCCGAACTTCACCTTGACCACAATCGAATCAAGGACATTCGAGGATTTTTTGTCAAAAATGAAAATTTGAAATTGCTTTATTTGTCTAATAACTATTTAGAAGAACTGTCCTTAGAGATGTTGCCTCCTAATATCGAAAAGTTGGATATTAGTCACAATTCTATAAAACATTTGCTGTATTCTCCTGGTTCGTTACCTAAAAGCGTTAAAATGGAATTTTTGGATTTATCACATAACCAAATCAGTGTAATCAATAAGAATTTCTTCCCGATATCCCTTATTGATTTATATCTTCATGACAATTTAATCATAAACATTAGCAATTGCATATTTTGCAGCCTAAATACGATTATGAATGTTACGATGCATAATAATCATCTTCAAACCATTCAACCTGAAAATTTGAGAATATACAACTTGCCAGTATTTCAAAAAACTCCTGTCGTGTCGTTAAGTGGCAATAAGTTCATTTGTGATTGTGAACTCGAAGAAATGAGGTATTTTAAATTCAATCAAAGTTATTTGCAAATTAAAAACTTTCAAAATTTGCTATGCCACCGAAAATATTACAAAAACAAAGTCAATGTCATCCATATTGAGAGGGCCATATCTCCTGAAGACTTTTTGTGTAAAATTGGCTATCAGGATAACACAACTATGCCCGAAGGTTGCTCCATCTATCATGATTTAAAGTGGAAATACATTATTGGGGATTGTTCTGGGGGAAGTTTAAGCCGAATTCCAACGGGAATTCCTTCTACTGTTAAGAAGCTTTACTTGGATGGAAATCATTTCCCAAAGTTGTCAAATTCATCTTTCCAAGCTTATGTGTATGAGAACCTCACTGAATTGTATTTAAATGCCAGTCAGGTCGAAGTTATCGAAGATGGCACCTTCGTTAAAATGGTTAATTTAACACATTTACATTTGAAAAATAATAAAGTAAAGCATTTAAGTAATATTACCTTCGCTGGTCTTTATAAATTAATAGAGTTGAGTTTGTCGTACAATAATTTAAAAGTGGTGGAAGACAAGAGTTTTTATCCATTGAGAAGATTGGTTATACTCAATTTAGACAACAACCAATTGAGATCATTCCCAATTTGGAAGCTGGCAGACTCCAAATCTTTGTCATCATTAAGTTTGAGTGAAAATCCGTGGAGTTGTGATTGCGATTATGTTCAAAAATTTAGAGAGTGGTTGCAAAATTCATCGGCTGCAGTGCAGGATATTAATTCCTTGTATTGTAAATTCGACGATAACTCTACCTCGGAAATGCCCTTAATTGCTTACAATGCCTCACACTGCCATCGTCTATCAGAACTAAGTTTTGTAGAAACTAAGTATTTCCCACTGATAACTGGTTTAGTAACTAGTCTCGTTGTGTTCACCATTGTTTGCATCATCTTGTTTGTCTTTCGCAAAGAAATGCAAGTGTTGATTTATTCCCGTTATGGAGTCCGCATTTTTCATAAAAACGATGCCCAGATTATGGATGGCCAAAAAATATACGACGCCTTCATATGTTACAGCAATAGCGACGAAGATTTTGTGGTCGACCAACTTCTTCCATATTTGGAAGGGATTGAACGACCTTTTCGTTGCTGCATCCATCAGAGAGATTTCTTGGTGGGGGGCTATATCACTGACAACATTCTGGAGGCGGTCAGCAAGAGTCGTCGCAGTATTTTGGTATTGTCCGAATCATTCATCAGCAGTGAGTGGTGTCGTTTTGAGTTTAAGACTGCTTATGTCCAAATGCTCAATGACAAGTGCAATCGAGTGATCGCTATTGTTGTTGGAGACATACCCAAGCAGTTGGACCCAGAAATTAAACTGTATTTGAAGACAAACACGTATATTACTTGGGGGGAGAAATTGTTCTGGGAAAGATTGTATTTTGCTATGCCGGACAAAAATCAAAAAGATGATGTTTAATGAAACCGGAATTGCCATAACATTTGAAAGCCTTGAAATTTCAGGTTTTTCGTTCGCGTTTAATTTATTCAGCTATTGTTTGTCAGTTTAAAGTTGTTTGTAATACGATATATATATAATCCATCCATGCTATTATTTTCACATATTGCACCTATTTGTCAAAGCTTTTTTTTTTCAAAGAAAGGCCTATCTCAGGTTTTTAGTTGCAACTATATATTTTTTGAAAGCTACTGTACTTACATTGACATGTTTTTCACAAGTATATTTTGCATGAAACTTGTATAAATGCTGTTGGTAAGCCTTGATAACAATATCATTTGCAATTTTATTGTAATATAGTTTGAACTGGTTGTGCACAATTTGAGATGTTGTACATTGTCACAATAATAAATACAATTAGAAACATTTTTGTTAAGAACAATAGTTTATGCAAACAAATGCATTCAAGCGGTATGATATCACATATCTTAAATAAAAATTGTAATAATTTAATAATTAGGTTTGAAATGATTAAAACCATGCTAATGTATTATAAAAAAGGTATAGTTTTCTTGTTCTGGACAAACATGTTAATTAGTTATGATTTTTAAAATTTTATATATCAACATAATAAATTGTTTTTAATAGTACAAGATTGCTTATTCTAAAATATTTTGATCAGTATGCGATGACAATAAGTTGTTAAGCATATTGTTGTATTTTTGAGTTTTCAGTCGTTTGGATAGTAAGAAAAAGTCGTTTTTTGAAAAACTGGAAAAGTCAGGGATGGGAAAATGTTTGTCTTATTGCATAAGACAAAGAAGAAGAAAATTAATAATGACACTCTGCACGTCAGATAATAATATTGAAATCTTGTTTACAACTTGAGATGCAAGTACTGTTTGTGCTTGTCCTTCATGCTGATTGGTTGCATTGTAATTAGTTTCCTCTCATCGTTTTTAGACGGGTTTTTCTAGTTGATTTTCCTCTACCTAGAGGGAACAACGAGTTCACAACCGGTGATTTAATGTGGGATTTCCATGCTATTTTGCAACAAATGGTGAATACCAATGCGATACTCGGTTGGACTTTACATGTTTCTGCACAACATAATCAGCTGTCAGAAGTGCGCTGTGCCACAGTAGTTCGTATTTCGCTTATACGTATAAGAAGATAGACAATGGGATATTTTGGAAATCAAGTGTATATTCTTATGCATTTCTTCATCTGCATTAATCCAGGACTGAGCATTAACGAAAATGCTTCATCTCTTCCAAACTCATGTTCTGTGACGTCTTACTTTTCACAATATATAGTGGATGTGAGCTGCATTGGCCAGCTGCCAGATTTTTCTAGGATAGACTTTCCACATGCATCAAATGTGTACCTTCTCAAGGTGGAAAAATGTACCTTTGAAAGGGTGCCCAAGAACACTTTCCAAGGCCTTAGTAACCTGAACATACTTTTGTTTACTTGCGACAAGACAGTTCCAGAATTACTGTTTGAAGAAGGCTCTTTAAGTGATCTTCCCAATTTGTATTTAATTGATATGTCTGGAAGTGTTATCAAGACATTGCCCAAGGGCATCTTCTGCCACATGCCCAGATTGAAGAAATTGTTCTTGGGAGACAATTCCATCAATACGACTGACATTTTAGGCTTTGGAGAAAACTGCTCGGAATCATCTTGTGGGAACTCTCTCAGCACTCTGCAAATTTCCTATAATCTCATTAGTAACTTGCCAAATCGCACTTTTTGTTCTTTGAGAAACTTGGTATATCTCGAATTACACAAAAATGGGATGACGTCTATCGAGGAAGATGCTCTGGTTAATCTTGACTCTTTGAGGATGTTGGTGTTATCTTTTAATAACTTGACAAGCATACCTGAAACCGCCCTAAAGCCATTAACCAGACTGTACACTTTGGATCTTGATGGGAATATGAACTTAAATATCAGTGGATTTCTAAAGTACTTGCCTCAACTGAAAGGACTTTACATACCTGGTATTGGATTGGAGTTTATTGAGAAAGATGCCTTCCAAGGTTTGCACAAAGTAGAATCACTAATGCTGTACAACAATCGCCTGCAATATATAGACGAGGAAGTTTTTGAACCCTTGATTGGGGTTGTGGATAATATCATAAACGAAACTGCGCCAACGGAGTGTGATAAAGATGCTGTGCAACGATTAGTTTTCGGTGGCGAATATAAGTTTCTCTTAGAAAAGCTAACAGAAGTTGCCAATATAACAGGGTTGCGTTATTTGAATTTAAACGAGAATAATTTTACCTCTTTGCCACGCATTTATAAACTGTATAAACTTCTCGTGTTTTCAATTTCTAAAAACCAGATTGAAATTTTAGACGATGACAGTTTTAGTAGCCTGAGAAAATTGCAGCGTTTAACTTTGTCGTTTAACCGAATACGGTACATTAGTCACCGGTTATTTGAAAATTTAAAATGCTTGAAACAGTTGATTTTAAATCATAATGTCATCGAATACATCAATAGCACTGCTTTCTATAGCCTCGTCGCATTGTCCGAACTTCACCTGGAACACAATCGAATCAAAGACATTCGAGGAATTTTTGTAAAAAATGAAAATTTGAAATTACTTTATTTGTCTAATAACTATTTAGAAGAACTGTCCTTGGAGATGTTGCCTCCTAATATCGAAAAGTTGGATATTAGTCACAATTCTATAAAACATTTGCTGTATTCTGCAGGTTCGTTACCTAAAAGCGTCAAAATGCAATTATTGGATTTGTCTCATAACCAAATTAGTGAGATTAATAAGAACGTCTTCCCGACATCTCTTGTTTATTTATATCTTCATGATAATCTGATTAGGAACATCAGTAATTGCATATTTTGCAGCCTAAGTACAATTGAGAATGTTACGATGCATAATAATCGTCTTCAAACCATTCATCCTGAAGATTTGAGTATAAACACCTTGCCAGTATTTAAAAAAATTCCTAGCGTATCATTGAGTAACAATAACTTTATTTGTAATTGTGAACTCGAAGAATTGAGATATTTTAAATTCAATCAAAGTTATTTACATATTCAAAACTTTGAACATTTGCTGTGTCATCGAGAATATTACAAAAATAGAGTCAATGTCATCCATATTGATCAGGCAATATCTCCCGAAGACTTTTTATGTAAAATTAACTATCAAGACAACACAACGTTTCCAGATAGTTGCTCCATATATCATGATTTGAAGTGGAAATACATTATTGGCGATTGCTCTGGAGGGAATTTAACCCGAATTCCAACGGGAATCCCTTCTGGTGTTAGAAAGCTTTACTTAGATGGAAATGAGTTCTCAAAGTTGTCCAATTCCACCTTCATAGCTGAAATGTATGGGAACCTCACCGAATTGTACTTAAATGCCAGTCACATCGAAGTTATCGAAGACAGCACCTTCATTAAATTGGTTAGTTTAACACATTTACATTTAAAAAATAATAAATTGAGGCATTTAAGCAACACTACCTTCGCTGGACTTCATCAATTAGTAGAGTTGAGTTTGTCGTACAATAATTTAAAAGTGGTGGAAGATAAGAGTTTTTATCCATTAAAAGACTTGGACATCCTTAATTTAGACAACAACCAATTGAGGTCATTCCCAATTTGGAATCTGGCGTCCTCTAAATCCTTGTCATCAATAAGTTTAAGTGAAAATCCGTGGAGTTGTGATTGTGATTATGTTCAAAGCTTTAGAGAATGGTTACAAAATACTTCGGCTGCAATTCAGGACATTAATTTCTTGTATTGTAAATTCGACGATAATTCTACATCGGAAGTGCCTTTAATTGCTTATAATGCATCACACTGTTACAGTCTTTTAGAACTAAGTTTTGTAGAAACGAAATATTTCCCACTGATAACCGGTTTAGTTACTAGTCTTGTGATGTTCACCATTGGTTTCATCTTTTTGTTTGTCTATCGCAAAGAAATTCAAGTGTTGATTTATTCTCATTATGGAGTCCGCATTTTTCATAAAAACAACGCGACCAGTATGGATTGCGAAAAAATGTACGATGCTTTCATATGTTATAGCAACAGCGACGAAGATTTTGTGGTCGACCAACTTCTTCCAAATTTGGAGGAGATTGAACCACCTTTCCGTTGCTGCATCCATCAGAGAGATTTCTTGGTGGGGGGCTTTATCACTGACAACATTCTGGAGGCGGTCAGCAAGAGTCGCCGCAGTATTTTGATATTGTCCGAAGCATTTATTAGCAGCGAGTGGTGCCGTTTTGAGTTTAAGACTGCTTACGTGCAAATGCTCAAAGACAAGTGCAATCGAGTTATCGTAGTCGTTCTCGGAGATCTTCCTAAGAATTTGGATCCAGAAATGAAACTTTATTTGAATACAAATACTTATATTTCTTGGGGTGACAAGTTGTTTTGGGAGAGGCTTTACTTTGCAATGCCTGACAGACAGCAGAATCTGGAAATTACAAACGATATTCAGTGAACTTGTGTTTGTCTTTGTGTTAACAACAAGCAATTTGTTTCGACATCTTTAATTTTAACTTGGGCAACCTAATGTTAAGGTGTAATAATTATTCATTGTTTCCTCGTTGTATTTTTTAACTTCATTTTTTACTTGGAAATCCCTTTATGTATGTTCGCTTGAATCTCCTGACAAGCTGTAATGACGTCCATTTCATTGATGTAATCGTTTGTATTTTATTTCATGCTTTTAAGTTGCGGTTTTAGGTGGTTACTATATTTACCAAAGGTGTTTTATTGTACATTATTTTAAGAAGCAAGGTGTTAAAATAAACGCTGCACGAGTTTTGAGGATTTTTTTATCAGTAATTTTGTTTCTGAGAATTAATTTCATTAGCAGTTAACTTGAAATATTCTAAAAATGTTGTAACGGGAAAGTTTATTGAACTAGCCTGGAAGATTATGTAACCCATTTCATAATTCTAACGCCATGTGCAACTGCTAGGTTATCGCTACAATATTTACAATAAAAGAATAACATGTATTACTGGATTTTGCAATGTGTGGATTAATATGGAGGGAGGAAATTCATCTATTTATAAACGTAGATTGTGCAATTCATGCCTTATTCGTGTATTGCGATTCCCCCAATTTTATGTCATTATTAGGAGCCTGCCATTATTAGGAATTCCGCAACACCATTGTAAGATTCATATATATTCCTTGAAATCGCCATGACATAAATATTTCAAGATATATGGGAACGTACATTGAAATTTTAACATTCAAAATTTGGAATTATTGTTTCCTGGAATGTAGATAATTGAACTTCATGCGTTTATTTTTGATTCTAAGTTAATGTTGTCAATTAGTTGATGCAAGTATTAATCTTCACTTCCCCTCCTTCAACAAAAACCAAAGCGTTTATCAACAAATTATGACGCTGAAGACGAGAATTGTGTCTTTTATGTGATTGTGGTATTCCGCATATGATTGGATCCCATCATTAATTATATTTTAGTTGTTCAGACGATGCACTAGACTTGAGGTTTACTGAAATTCATGTTAATGCTGAGTGACAAGTGCTTACTTTGGACACAACTCCACCTATCTTTCTGTATTTAAATGTTCATAACGGTTGGACCTTTTGATCAACATATTTGCGATTATTGTGCTCGTGACAGATTAATGGGACCCATGATTAATTTAGCCAATGAAGTTGTTTTTTGTTTGATGTTCGTCATATATGCTGTTTCAGCACTGTATTCCAATCAAAGTGTTGCAAGTCTTCCCATATCATGTTCGGTAACGTCATACTTCTCAAGAATGGTGGTGGATGTAAATTGCGAGGAGCAGCTACCGGATTTTTCACGAATGGATTTTCCACTTGCACCAAACGTGTTCGAACTTAGCGTGAAAAAATTCACATGTCGATGGGTACCCAAAAATGTGTTTCAAGGGCTTACTGGATTGCAACATTTGTACATACAGTCGGACAAGGCCGATCACGAGCTTCAGTTTGAAGAAGGATCTCTCCAGTCACTGCCAAACCTAAATATTATTCAGATAGTAGGAAACGTAATCAGATTTCTGCCAGATGGCATCTTTTGCCACTTACCAAAAGTGGAAAAACTATATTTAGAGAACAATTCCATTACAACACCTGAAATCATGGGCTTTGGTGCTGTCTGTTCTTCCTCGTATTGCCCAAATAATCTTAATCTTTTAAAATTATCCGACAATTCCATCACTCACTTACGAAATCGCACATTTTGTTCATTGAACAATTTAGTTTATCTCGATTTAAGTAAAAACGGGCTGAAGACCATTGATGAAGATGCCCTATACAATCTTGAATCGCTGAGAGTTCTGGATTTGTCTTTCAACAACTTGACCAGCATACCAGAAACTACTCTCAAGCCCCTTACCGGACTGTACAACTTGGATCTCGACAGTAATGTGAACTTGAATATCACTGGATTTCTGAAATATGTCCCCCAGTTGAAAGGACTGTTTTTACCAGGCATTGGATTGGAGTTTATCGAAAAAGATGCCTTTAAAGGTTTGCACAGACTCGAATCTTTAATGTTGTACAACAATCGACTTAATACTATCCAAGAAGATGTTTTTGAACCTCTAATTGGAGTTGAGGATAATGTTGTTAATGAAACAGCACCAACAGAGTGTGACGAAGACGCAGTGAATAGGCTAGTTTTTGGTGGTGAAATTTCGTTTCTTAATAAAAAAGAAGCGGAAGTTGCCAATATAACGGGATTACGTTATTTGAATTTGAATGACAACAGTTTTACAGTCATGCCACCGATTAGCAAATTGTTCAAACTTCTGGTATTTTCCATTTCGAAGAACAAAATCGAATATCTGCAAGATGATAGTTTCAACAGCTTGCGAAAGTTGCAGCGTTTGGCATTGTCATTTAACAAAATTAGTTACATTACTCACCGGATATTTGCAAACTTGAAATGTTTGAAACAGTTGTTGTTGGATCACAACGCCATCGGGTATATCGATGCCACGGCATTTGATGATCTCATTGGATTATCTGAACTTCATTTACAAAACAATCAAATCAAAGACATTCACGAATTATTTGTAAAAAACGTAAATCTAAAGCTATTGAATTTGTCCTATAACTGTTTAGAAGTATTATCCTTAGAAATACTGCCATCGAGTATCATTCAGTTGGATGTTAGCCATAATCTCATCAAAATCTTAGCATACACTCCTGGCGCTTTACAAAAACAGGTTCTAATGGAAATACTGGATTTGTCCAATAATAAAATAAACGAAATCACAAAGACATTTTTCCCTTTATCCCTTACAAACTTGTTTCTTCACAACAATTTTATAAAAAATACCAAGAGTTGCATATTTTGTTGTCTCAGTAGGATAGAAAATGTTACTTTGCATAACAATCAACTTGAAACTCTTCATCCAGATGATCTTAGAATCAATACCTTGCCTGTATTTCAAGAAACACCCAGCGTGTCATTAAGTGGTAATAATTTTATTTGCAATTGCGAACTCCAAGAAATGAGAAACTATGTGTACAACCAAAGTTATTTGCAAATTCTAAATTTAAAGAATTTACTTTGTCAAAGAGAATATTCCAAGAACAAACCAAATATGATCCATGTTGTTCAAGCAAAATCCCCTGAAGACTTTCTTTGTAGAATTAACCATGAGCACAATACAACTCTACCCAGAGCCTGTTCGATATTTCGTGATTTTGATTGGGAATATGTCATCGTTGATTGTTCCGAAATGAATCTAACTGTGATTCCGTCTCATTTCCCTCCAGGAGTCCGAAAACTTTACTTTGATGGAAACAATGTTACAAAAGTGCGAAATTTCACTTTCAGTTCTCAAGTGTACCGAAATCTCACCGAACTTTTTTTGAATAATAGCCACGTTCAAGTCATCGATAATGGCACCTTTATAGAACTTTTCAATTTAACACATTTGAATTTACAACATAACAAATTGAAATATTTAAGCAATACTACTTTTGCCGGGCTGCATCGATTGACACGTTTACTACTTTCTTACAATAATTTAATGGTCATGGAATATAACACCTTTTATCCTTTATCCAACCTAAGAGAAATTCGGTTAAACCACAATCATTTGAGATCATTTCCCATTTGGAACTTGAACAATTCAAAGTCGTTGTCATCGATTAGTTTAAGCAAAAATCCATGGAGTTGCGATTGCGATTATGTTCAGAATTACAAAGAATGGTTGCAAGATTCGGTATCTATCATTGTTGATATCAATTTGTTGTTTTGCAAGTTTGAAGATAATTCCATCTCCGAGGTGCCTTTAATCGCTTTTAATTCTTCGCACTGTTACAGACTTGCAGAACCCAGTTTTATGAAAAACACCTATTTCCCAATGACGACTGGATTGATATCCATCCTAGTTTTATTTACAACAGCATGCCTCATGTTATACATATACCGCAGGGAAATGCAGGTGTTGATTTATTCTCGTTATGGTGTTCGTTTTTTTCATAAAAATGATGCCATTATTTTGGACCGCGACAAAGTTTATGACGCTTTCTTGTGTTACAGCAACAGTGACGAAGATTTTGTGGTGGACGAAATTGTTCCTAAACTGGAAGGAATTGAACCCCCCTTTCGCTTGTGCATCCATCAGAGAGATTTTTTGGTGGGGGGTTATATCACTGACAATATTTTAGAGGCTGTCAGCAAAAGTCGTCGAAGTATCTTAGTGTTGTCAGAAGCCTTTGTCGCCAGTGAATGGTGTCGTTTTGAATTTAAGACGGCATATGTGCAAATGCTTCAGGATAAGTGCAATCGAGTGATCGTTGTTGTTCTTGGAGATGTTCCCAAACAGTTGGACCCAGAAATGAAACTTTATTTAAAAACAAACACGTACATTTCTTGGAATGATCATTGGTTTTGGGAAAGGTTGTATTTTGCAATGCCTGATAGGGAGCAGAGGCAATAAACTACAAATGACGCTAGATGAATGTAGTTTTCACATTTGTTACGATAATGCATTTTGCAAACCGCATTATTTTAGCCATGGAAATTCCGAGGTACTGTTGGGGTTTATTGGGGGCCATTCGGCAATGAATTTGTTTGGGAAAAACCCATGTATTTTCCCATTCGAGCGGAACGTATATTTACATAATTATTTGTATTTAATTGTCTAGTCTTTCTTTTGAAGGAAATTATCTTCTTACGTGTTTCATCTGAAGCATTGTTTTGTAGTTCTAAGAAAAAGAAGCCATGTTTTCCTTTGTAGTCTACTCATTTTACTAATTATCTCAATGTAATTACTCATCGTGACTATACTCGCTGTGTCTATTAAATTAATATTATCTCAAATAAAGTATAATGTATGGAAGTAATTTCAAATAGTGTACACAGTCCGCTTAATGTAATTATTGGATTTACTGTAAGTTATCATAACGTTTTGAAAGCAAATGTTTCTGTTTTTTAAAAGAGAAATTTTGCAATATATTGCAAACGCGTTAACAGATTTTGAATTCTTATTTAGGTATCAGGGATTTTATTTTTATGATAGTTTAAAATGTATGATGTCGTTTTTAACTCAGAAATTTAAGAAAGTTGGATTAAGGGTAGGTAATCAGTATCTGAAGTCAAATAAGGTTATAGACCTTATTATACGAATTTTAAACTTATTTAGCACTGAGTGTGACTAAGCATTTTGCATAAACGTGACTTGACGTCGCCACAACTAAAAAACTATCCCAATTCCACTTGCCAGGTAGGCTGAGCCTCATATACGCATTAAATGTATACATCCTTTCAGAGCCTCCTGGAAATACTGCAGAAAACTTGCCTCACCAGACCCAACAGGAGTTACTAACGTACTTGTTTGCGTTGAATATAATAGCTCTGCATTATAAAAAGTTGTTATTAGGAAGAAAGGTCATCCCGCCAATCAGCTTGCGTGTATTAATAAAACAACGGAGCCTGTTTCGCTTAAATGATTGCCAATTTGCCTTCATTTGGGAAAAACCTGTTGCTGGAATTAGCAGATAAGTCGGATAGCCAATAAAAGAATCCACTGCAGACCGCCATTCTACTAAAATGTAATATCAGATGCCTTATCCTGAAAATGGCGAAGATGGGTCCTCACAAGAAAATGAAGATCGTGTTGTGCCTCCTATTGGCAGTGCGTCTGACACTATCCAGCGTATTGCTCAAGGATGTTTCTACAACTGATAGCTGCTATCGGAATTATGCTGGAAGTATGATGACTTGCCATGGCACATTACCTCGATTTTCCAACGAGAGTTTTGTCCAGCTTTCGCAGGTGGAACAGTTGGACGTGTTGCAGTGCCACTTTACCAACGTCACCAAAATGGACTTTCAAGGAATGCTGGGGCTGAGGAGCATTGTAATAAACTGTGATAATGGCCTGGATCAACTGACCTTTGACGGAAATGCCATTGAGGATCTCAAGCTATTGCGGCTGTTGTCATTGAACCAGAACAACATAAGGGCACTTCCTCCAAATTTCATCTGCCAAGCTCCAGCCTTGCAATTCCTGTTTTTGTGGAAGAATTCGTTGACGAGCGTGGACAATCTAGGGTTGGCACCTAGGTGCAATTCATCTGACATTATCCTCGGTTGCGGACACGCGATCAAAACAATTGTGCTAAAAAACAATTTCATAGAACATTTGCCAAATTACATGATGTGTTCGCTACGAAACATTACACGACTGGATTTGGGCCAGAACAAGATATCCAGGATCGACCAGGATGCTTTCTTCAATCTGCAATCTCTGCTGGAACTGGATTTGTCAGAAAACAACCTCACTCTGATACCTGAGGAAGTTGGGAAGAGTCTGAAAAAATTGCTCATTTTGAATCTAAGCTACAATCCGCTGTTGGAAAATGTTACTTCGATTTTGAACCATTTGAACCGGTTGCAAAGGCTAAATATGACCAGCATAGGTAGTGCTGTAATAAATGGAATGAAGGACGATTTTCTACGATTTGGACAAAACATTCTTATACTGGTTTTGAACGAGAATGGAATTTCAGAATTGAATGACACTCTTTTTGAACCGATTGCTGAAGAGGATTTGAATGAGAGTTGTCAAGGCGTATGGATGCTAAAGTTTGATGCAACTTTGACCGATACTACATTGTCCCTCACAGCGATGGCGGAAAATATCGCGTATGGTGACAATCCCTACGGCGTCACAGGCTTGAAATACTTGAGTATGGATTCCAACGAGTTTGATAAGGTTCCACCAGCGTTGAAAGTATTGCGCAAATTGCAAATGTTGTCTCTTAGAAGAAACCGAATACAAGCGTTGAACGATGATGATTTTCATGCCTTGAGCTTCTTGCATATGTTGCACTTGTCTTTCAATAACATCCAAAATATCAGTGGCAGCGTTTTTAGCAATTTGGAATGCTTGCTACAGCTGAATTTGGACCACAATGCCATAGAAAGTGTCAACAGTACTGCCTTTGATAATAATACTGGTTTATTGGCGTTGTTTCTACAAAACAACAAGATAAGTAGCATCGAAGGAATGTTCCGCCATAACGTAAATTTGAGAACGCTGGATCTATCTAACAACTTGTTGACCACAGTGGCGATTGACTTGATTCCCCTCAGATTGTCTAATCTAAATTTAAGTCACAATAACCTGATGCTTATGTCGCCTTCCAGATATTCGTTTCCTATTCATATGGGGATGTCAATATTGGATTTATCGCACAATCATCTAACGCACGTTGACAAGAGTATGTTTCCTATTTCAGTGTTTCTCCTATACCTCAATGACAACCGTATTTCCAGCGTTGGAAATTGCACTTTTTGTGCCATTGGTAGGTTGAAAGAGCTACGCTTGAGCAACAATCTGTTGGCATCTCCCCGTCCCGATTGGTTTCGTATCAATTCCAGAGATCCGAAACTAGTGGCTATTGTATATCTACAGGGAAATGATTTCGTTTGTGACTGTACTCTGATGACGTTCTCGAATGCAATATCAAGAAACCAATTGGGCATTTCCAAGATTTATGAATTTGCGGCTCTGCGTTGTCAACCGGAATTCTTCAAAGGACAACGTGCAAATCTGAGCATTTTTTCTCAGCGTTCGCCGGAGGATTTCTTGTGCAGAAGTAATCAAACTCTGAACTCGTCTCTTCCCGAACATTGCAACATCTACCACGACTTAGCCTGGGATCTAATAATCGGCGATTGCAACAACGCAAATTTAGATGCCGTACCAAGCTCCATGCCTCCGAACGTGCGCTACCTATATTTCGACGGCAACAACATCACGAAGATAAGTAGAGACACCTTTAATCGCATGGTCAACATCCAGAAGCTCTTCTTGAACAACAGCAGGATCTTGGAGATAGAGAGCAACGCCTTCCAGTCATTGACCAACTTGCAGATTCTGCATCTGCAGAACAACCTCTTGCAGATTATTGGTGAAGACACTTTTAACGGTTTGCCAAAATTGACCGAGCTCTACCTGTTTTCAAACCAAATTTTTCATGCGGAACAGCAGGCGTTCCGTTCGCTAGTTTCCCTCAAAAGCCTGCGTTTAAACGGCAATCAGCTGACAGATTTCCCCGTTTGGGAATTGACGCATCTGAATCAATTGACGGAGATTACGTTGAATCGCAACCCGTGGAGCTGCGAGTGCGACTATTTGCAGAAGTACAGGGAATGGCTGCAGAATTCCGCCCCCAAAGTCCACGATGTGAAGACACTGTTTTGCAACTATGGTGACAATTCCACATCAGCCATTCCCCTCATTGCCTACAACGGTTCCAATTGCTACAGCGGCCTGAACTTCTTGGACAGCAAGTACTTTCCGTTGACCACTTGCCTGTCTGCTCTGGCATTGTTTATCTTCGTCGCCAGTGCTTTAGTGTTCACTTACCGTGAAGAAATTCGTGTTATCGTCTATTACCGCTACGGATTGAGGCTGTTTTCCAAAGATGGTGGCAACAAGGACGGAGACCAAAACAAGGTCTACGACGCCTTCGTGTGCTACAGTCACGATGACGAGGTTTTTGTCAGCGAGCAATTGATGCCTGGCTTGGAGGATATTGATCCTCCGTTCCGCATTTGTGTCCACAGTCGGGACTTTGTCATCGGCTCTTTCATCACGGACAGTATCTTGGAGGCTGTAGAGAAAAGTCGCAGGACCATTTTGATTCTGTCCGAAAATTTCATGCGCAGCGAATGGTGCCGCTTTGAATTCAAAACTGCACATTTGCAGATGTTTCGAGATCCTTCTCATCGTGTCATCCTGATTGTGAGGGGAGCGATCCCTGAACATTTGCACCCAGAAATGAAAGTGTACCTGAAGACAAACACCTATCTGATGTGGGACGACCGGTTGTTTTGGAAAAGACTTCATTATGCCATGCCAGATCGAAAAGCCACAGTAGCCATTTGTAATGGATGATAAGGCACGTTTTATATATCCACGGATGAACAGTTTGACTTCACAGCTTTGGAGAAGAAAAGTATTTCAATAGCATGGTGTGTTTCGATATGAAATTTGAGGCAATTAACTACAATCCAATTGTTGCTACCTATATTTAATAAATAGCTTTGGAATTGTTTGTTACTGTTATAGGGAATACAAGTTGTTAGGAATGCAAATTCGCATATCGAAAAAATATGCTGTTTAAAATGAAGATTTATTGATTGCCCTACATGCGATCTTATTTAGGGATACCAGTTAGGGTATCTATTTTTCAACGATTAAATGTATATACTGTAAACCAGTTATTGCGTTTAATTAGGCCATATAACGTTATTAGATACTTAATAAAGTGCTTGAAATGCATTTAAATTTATGTTTGGTGTGTGTTTGTTTTATTTATTATTGCATTGTGTATTTGAAACTTGTGAAATTATTTGATTTTAAATATTTTTATTCACTTTCTGAATTTGTGTTTTACTTACAATGAATTAATTGTCTATAATACATTGTAATTCATCTTTATTGTCAGTGAATGTATATTTGGTATAGCCTCGGTACGTTAGTAAACTTAACATTTCAAGATAATGGGTTATACTGACATGCTATCCACGTGACTTGAAAGTAAATTCCTGACCCTGGTTTTCAACTAACTCCCAGCGTATCGCTTAGTTCCATATAGTATTCTGCATGTTTAATAATTTCCAGTTAATTGTCCAAACTTCCTTTTCAATAAAATTATCTTCGTACATCTTTTATCTAGAACTGAGTAGCATTGTTTTGTAATTCTAGGTTAAAGACATCCTGTTTTCTTAAGCAGTCTATTTATTGAACTAATTATTTCAATTTTATTTTCTCGTAATTGATTGACTATACCCGTTTGGTGTGTTAATCTAATCTTTTCTCATACAAAGCTTATTTTGTGAAAATAATTTTATGTATTGCACAGTCAGTATTAGTATATTTAGATATACTACGTCATATTTTACCACACTTTTAAAGGAAATGTTACTCGATTATTGTAATTATGTAACGATTTCTTTTTAAAGGGGAATTTAGGAGAGCAAGAAATGCAAACGTATTAATGGATTTTCAATTTTTATTTTGTATTAAGTTTCATTTTTCGGTGAATATGAAATATTACATTTTATTTTTAATGCTGAAAAACGTTAAGGACATGTGAAGTTAAGCACACATAACCTTTATAACACGCAAATGTGAATGTACATTTGGGGGGTAGATGAAAACGTAAAATAAATTATATTGTTTCTGCTAAAGTTCTGCAGTTTTTAAACTTATCAGCATTACATGTGACTAACCTTGACGGCGCCACATCCTTTCTGAGCCATTGGGAAATCCTGGAGGAAAGAAGGTGCCTCACCTGACTAAACTGGAGGTACCTCCATACTCTCGTACTTGTTTTTTAAAATAGAATATAATAGTTTGAGAAAGTTAGCCTAGTTGTTATTGTGAAGAAAGATCATCCCGCCAATCAGCTTGCGTGTATTAAAGTGACTATCCTAAGCATCAATTTACCATCAAGTAGGGGAAAACCGTGTTACTGAAATTGGCAGACAAGAAACGAATACAACGCAGACGACTATTCTACGAAGATTTAACCTCTGAAGATAGTGGTGAAGATTGGTCCTCACATTATAATGAAGATTGTGCTCTGTCTTGTATTGTCAGTTGGACTGACACTGAGCAATGTGCCGATCAAGGATGTTTCTACAACCGATGGCTGCTATCGTAATTATGCTGGAAAAATGATGACCTGCCACGGTGTATTGCCTCGTTTTTCCAACGAAAGATTTGTCCAACTTTCAAACGTGGAACAGTTGGACGTGTTTCAGTGCAACTTTAACAACGTGAGCAAAAAGACTTTTCAAGGAATGCTGGGGCTGCGGACCATTTTGATAAACTGCTATAATGCCCTGGATCAACTGACCTTTGCCGAAAATGCCCTTGAAGACCTCGAGCTATTGCGACTATTGTCGTTGAACCAGAACAACATAAGGGCACTTCCTCCAAATTTCATCTGTCAAGCTCCAGTCTTGCAATTCGTGTTTCTGTTTAAGAATTCGTTGACGAGCGTGGACAATATAGGGTTGACTCCGAGGTGTAATTCGTCTGAAATTGTCCTCGGATGCGGACAAGCGATCAATACACTTGTTCTAAGAAACAACTTCATAGAACGTTTGCCAAATTACATGATGTGTTCGCTGCGAAACATTACACGACTGGATTTGGGTCAGAACAAGATATCCAGGATAGACCAGGATGCGTTCTTCCATCTGCAATCTCTGCTGGAACTGGATTTGTCAGAAAACAACCTCACTCAGATACCGGAGGAAGTTGGGAAGAGTCTGAAAAAATTGCTCATTTTGAATCTGAGCAACAATCCGTTGTTGGAGAATGTTACTTCGATTTTGAACCATTTGAACCGGTTGCAACGACTAAATATGACCAGCACAGGTAGTGCTGTAAGAGATGGGATGAAGGACGATTTGCTAACATTTGGAAAACATATTCTTGTACTGACTTTGGACGAGAACGGAATTTCAGAAATAGATGAAACTCTGTTTGAGCCGGACCCTGAATGGCCCGAGCACAAAGAGGACTTGATTGTGAATTGTCAAGACCGATGGGTAATGGAGAATGATGTAACTCCGGTCGATCCTACAGCGTCTCTTACAGTGTTGACGACGTCATTTGTCACGAATGATACGTATTCCGGTGGCGTTACAGGCTTGAGGTATTTGAGTTTGGATTCCAACGAGTTTGAAAAGGTTCCATCAGCGTTGAAAGTATTGCGGAAATTGCAAGCGTTGTCTCTTAGAAGAAACCGAATACAAGCGTTGAACGATGATGATTTTCATGCCTTGCGCTTCTTGCATATGTTGCAATTGTCTTTCAATAACATCCAAAATATCAGTGACAGTATTTTCAGCAATTTAGATTGCTTGTTACGGCTGGATTTGGACCACAATGCGATAGAAAGTGTCAACAGCACTGCCTTTGATAATAATATTGGTTTATTGGCGTTGTTTCTACAAAACAACAAGATAAGTAGCATCGAAGGAATGTTCCGCCATAACATAAATTTGAGAACGCTGGATCTATCTAACAACTTGTTGACCACAGTGGCAATTGACTCGTTTCCCCTCAGCTTGTCTATTCTGAATTTAAGTCACAATAGCCTGATGATTATGTCATCTTCCAGATATTCGTATCCTATTCATCTGGGGATGACAATATTGGATTTGTCACACAATCAACTTACGCGGGTTGACAAGGGTATGTTTCCCATATCACTGCAGTACCTATTACTCAATGACAATCATATTTCCAGCATTGGAAGTTGTACATTTTGTGCCATGACCAGGCTCCAAGAACTCCACGTAAACAACAATCTGCTGACAACTGCCCGCCATGATTGGTTTTACAACGATGTCAGATATGTGAAAGTGCAGCCCATTGTGTATCTACATGGAAATAAATTCGTTTGCGAGTGTACTCTGAAGACGTTCACTAATCTAATATCTAGTAACCTGAGGGCCCTTTTCAAGATTTATGAATTTGCGGCTCTGCGTTGTCAACCGGAATTCTTCAAAGGACAACGTGCAAATCTGAGCGTTTTTTCTCAGCGTTCGCCGGAGGATTTCTTGTGCAGAAGTAATCAAACTCTGAACTCGTCTCTTCCCGAACATTGCAACATCTACCACGACTTAGCCTGGGATCTAATAATCGGCGATTGCAACAACGCAAATTTGGATTCCGTGCCAACCTCTATGCCTACGAACGTGCGCTACCTATATTTCGACGGCAACAACATCACGAAGATAGGTAGAGGCACCTTTAACCGCACGGTGAACATCCAGAAGCTCTACTTGAACAACAGCAAGATCTTGGAGATAGAGAGCAATGCCTTCCTGTCATTGACTAACTTGCAGATTCTGCATCTGCAGAACAACCTATTGCACGTTATAGGTGAAGAAACTTTTTCCGGTTTACCAAAATTGACTGAGCTCTACCTGTTTTCCAACCACATTTCCCATGCTGAACAGCAGGCGTTCCTGGAGCTGGTGTCCCTCAAAAGTTTGCGGATAAACGACAATCAGCTGACCAATTTCCCCGTTTGGGAATTGGCGCATCTGAATCACTTGACGGAGATTACTCTGAGTCGCAACCCGTGGAGCTGCGAGTGCGACTATTTGCAAAAGTACAGGGAATGGCTGCAGAATTCCGCTCCCAACGTCCACGACGTGAATACACTGTTTTGCAACTATGGTGACAATTCCACATCAGCCATTCCCCTCATTGCCTACAACGGTTCCAATTGCTACAGCGGCCTGAACTTCTTGAACAGCAAGTACTTTCCATTGACCACTTGCCTGTCTGCTCTGGCATTGTTTGTTTTCGTGGCCAGTGCTCTGATGTTCACCTACCGAGAAGAAATTCGTGTTATCGTCTACTACCGCTACGGATTGAGGCTGTTTACCAAAGACGGCGACGACCAGGACGGCGACCAAAACAAGGTCTACGACGCCTTCGTGTGCTACAGTCACGACGACGAGGTTTTCGTCTGCGAACAATTGATCCCTGGCTTGGAGGACATTGATCCTCCGTTCCGCCTTTGTGTCCACAGTCGGGACTTTGTCATCGGATCTTTCATCACGGACAATGTTCTAGAGGCTGTCGAGAAAAGCCGCAGGACCATTTTGATTCTCTCAGAAAATTTCATGCTTAGCGAATGGTGCCGCTTCGAGTTCAAAACTGCACACTTGCAGACGTTTAAAGATCCTTCTCACCGCGTCATCTTGATTGTGATCGGAGTGATACCCGAAAATTTGCACCCAGAAATCAAAGTGTTTTTGAAAACAAACACCTATTTGATGTGGGATGACCGATTGTTTTGGAAAAGGCTGCATTATGCCATGCCAAACCGAAAAGCAAACATTACTCAAGAGTTATAATTGACGCTAACTAATCAAGCTATACTCGTCCTGATCTTTATCCCATCCAAGTTCATATTGAACTATTGCATTTGTCTATTAACTAAATCAACAGAACATTTTGTGCCATATCAGTAAATGTTAATTTGTTGTTTTGGTACGTTAATAAATTTTACATTACACGATAATGGGCTGCATCCACTTTTTCGAGATAATTTGAAAGTAAATTCCTTGCCAGTAATTTAAATAAATCCTAATGTATCGCAGAGTGTCAATAATTTTTTTTTGGAATTACTAATTACTATAGACATGAGATTCTATATGCATATCAAAGTTATTTGTGAATTCTTAATTTTGAAAATGTACTATACATATAAGTGAGAATATTCCAAAAACAAACCAATTAACATCAATATTGCTTAGGCAGATCCCTTTGAAAACTTTGTTAAATTGACCATGAGGAAACGTACTTCTGCACTCATAGTCTTAGATATTTCGTAACTTTAAATGGGAATATACAGTATATCAACATGTTGGATGTGTGATTGTCAACATTAAAATTATATCACTTGAAGAGACATTGTGTTCAATCATTTCATAACATTATTTTTTTAAACTTGAGACTTATTAAAATCTGGAAATTCCTAGTAACTATGGCATGCACAATAGATCATTGTATCGAACATAAGGTGGAGCAAAATTATTATATATTGAGTTAGTACAGGTGAATATCCGAAAAATGCTTTTCAAATTTGGATGGGGCCATTACACGAGTAAATATGGCTTATTTAAGTATTTTGTTGTTGTTTATTACGACCACTTCCCTTTGAAAGAAATTATTTTCGTACGGACTTCATCTAAAGCTGAGCAGCATTGTTCTGTAATTCTAGGAAAAAAGGCGCCATGTTTTACTTTGTGGTCTAGTCATTTTTACTAATTATGTCGTAATTGACAATACCCGTTATGATCTGTTAAACAATTCTTTTCGTTAACAAAGCATAATTTATGGAAATGGTTTTAAGTATCGCACACTTAATATACAATTTATATATATATTTGAATTTCATATTAAGTTATCGTAATGTTTCTAAATTAATTGTTACAAAACTACCAGTATGTATGACATTGGTGCGATAGAACACAAATATATTAATGAATTCTTAATTCTTATTTATGTACTAGGGATTTCATTTGTACGCCAATTTTAAATGTGAAATATTATATTTTTAACGCTGAAAAATAGAACATTAAAAACGTCTGAAGTTAACAACACATTTCGTAGAATACGTTTGGCTTACATAACATTTTGCGGGTCTGTATGTCTCACCAAATACGCAATTTCTAATACTGATTTTAAATTTGTAATCTTTATCAGCACTAAATGTGAGTAACTATTTCCCGTAAACTTGATGTCGCCACATCCTTTCTGAGCCTCTTGGAAATCATGGCGGAAAGAAGGTGCCTCACCTAGCTGACCCCTAACAAGAGGTACAACCATACTCTCGAATACTTGTTTATTATGAATATACTATACACTGTATTCGTTATGAAATAATAGTTGTTATTGTCGAAGAAAGGTCATTCCGCCAATCAGCTTGCGTTTATTAAAACAAGAAAAAGCCTGCTTCACTTCACTGGACCGGCAATTTGCCTTCAAGTGGAAAAAACCTGTTACTGGAATTGGTAGTTTTGGACGAATAGCCAATGAAAGAATGCGGCGTAGACCACCATTCTGCAGAGATGTAACCACCAAAGATTTGTCCTGAAACTGCTGGTGAAGATGGGTCCTCACGCGAGAATGAAGATAGTGTTGTGCCTTGTATTATCGGTGGGACTGACACTATCCAGTGTATTGCTCAAGGATGTTTCTACAACAGATAGCTGCTATCGTAATTATGCTGGAAGCATGATGACTTGCCACGGCACATTGCCTCGTTTTTCCAACGAGAGTTTTGTCCAGCTTTCGCAGGTGGAACAGTTGGACGTGTTGCAGTGCCACTTTAACAACGTGACCAAGATGGCCTTTCAAGGAATGCTGAGGCTGAGGAGCATTCTGATAAACTGCGATAATGGCCTGGATCAACTGACCTTTGACGGAAATGCCATTGAGGACCTCAAGTTATTGCGGCTATTGTCGTTGAACCAAAACAACATAAGGGCACTTCCTCCAAATTTCATCTGCCAAGCTCCAGCCTTGGAATTCCTGTTTTTGTGGAAGAATTTGTTGACGAGCGTGGACAATGTAGGGTTGACTCCGATGTGCAATTCGTCTGAAATTGTCCTCGGTTGCGGACAAGCCATCAATACACTTGTGTTAAGAAACAATCTCATAGAACGTTTGCCGAATTTCATGATGTGTTCGCTGCGAAACATTACACGACTGGATTTGGGCCAGAACAAGATATCCAGGATCGACCAGGATGCTTTCTTCCATCTACAATTTCTGCTGGAACTGGATTTGTCAGAAAACAACCTCACTCAGATACCGGAGGAAGTTGGGAAGAGTCTGAAAAAATTGCTCATTTTGAATCTAAGCCACAATCCGCTGTTGGAGAATATTACTTCCATTTTGAACCATTTGAACCTGTTGGAAAGGCTAAATCTGACAAGCACAGGTAATGCGGTAAAAAATGGGATGAAGGACGATTTGCTAAGATTTAGAAAAAACATTCTTACACTGATTTTGAACGAGAACGGAATTTCAGAAATCGATGAAACCCTCTTCGAGCCGGGTCCAGGATGGCCCGAGGATAACGAAGATTTGATTGTGAATTGCCAAAGCGTGTGGCTGATGAAGTATTATGCAACCCTGATCGATCCTGCAGCGTCTCTTGCAGTGACGGCGGAATATATTGCGAATGATGAAAATCCCGGAAGCGTTACAGGATTGAGGCACTTAAGTTTGGATTCCAACGAGTTTGACAGGTTTCCACCAGCATTGAAAACCTTGCTGAATTTGCAAATTTTGTCTTTGAGAAGAAACCGAATACAAGAGTTAAACGATGATGACCTACAATCCTTGCGCTTCTTGCATCTCTTGCACTTGTCTTTCAATAACATCCAAAATATCAGTGGCGAAGTTTTTAGTAAATTGGGATGCTTGTTGCAGCTGCATTTGGACCACAACGCCATTCAAAATATCAACAATACTGCTTTTGATAACAATATTGGTTTGATAGAGCTTTTTCTGCAACACAATAAAATTAGCAGTATTGAAGGAATGTTCACTACCAACATGCAACTGGAAACGCTAGATTTGTCACACAACTTGCTGACTACGGTGGCGATTGACTCGTTTCCTTTCAAATTGTCTTCGCTAAACTTGAGTCACAACAGCCTGATGGTTGTGTCATCTTCCAGATATTCGTTTCCTATTCATCTGGGAATGTTAAAATTGGATTTGTCGCACAACCAACTGACGCGGGTTGACAAGGGTATGTTTCCCATTTCATTGCTTTACCTATACCTCAATGACAACCGTATTTCTAACGTTGGAAGTTGTACATTTTGTGCCATGGGCAGGATCAAAGAGCTCCGCGTGAATAACAATCTGCTGACGACTGCCCGTCCCGATTGGTTTCGTATCAATGCCAGAGATCCGAACCTGGTAGCCGTTGTATATCTACAGGGAAATGATTTCGTTTGTGACTGTACTCTGAAGACGTTTACGAACGCAATATCAAGTAACCAATTAGCCATTTCCAAGATTTTCGAATCTGCGGCTTTACGTTGTCAACCGGAATTTTTCAAAGGACGACGTGCAAATCTGAGCATGTTTTCTCAGCGTTCGCCGGAAGATTTCTTGTGCAAAAGTAATCACACTCTGAACGCGTCTCTTCCCGAACATTGCAACATCTACCACGACTTAGCCTGGGATCTAATAATCGGTGATTGTAACAATGCAAATTTGGATTCCGTGCCAAGCTCAATGCCTCTGAACGTGCACTACCTATATTTCGACGGCAACAACATCACGAGGATAAGTAGAGCCACCTTTAACCGCACTGTGAACATCCAGAAGCTCTACTTGAACAACAGCAGGATCTTGGAGATAGAGAGCAACGCCTTCCAGTCATTGGCCAACTTGCAGATTCTGCATCTGCAGAACAACCTGTTGCACGTTATAGGTGCAGATACTTTTTTCGGTTTGTCAAAATTGACCGAGCTCTACCTGTTTTCCAACTACATTTCCCATGCCGAACAGCAGGCGTTTCTGGCGCTGGTGTCCCTCAAACGTTTTCTAATAAACGACAATCAGCTGGCCGATTTCCCCGTTTGGGAATTGGCGCATCTGAATCACTTGACGGAGATTACTCTTAGTCGCAATCCGTGGAGCTGCGAATGCGACTATTTGCAGAAGTACAGGGAATGGCTGCAGAAGTCCGCTACCAAAGTCCACGACGTGAAGACACTGTTTTGCAACTATGGTGACAATTCCACATCAGCCATTCCCCTCATTGCCTACAACGGTTCTAATTGCTACAGCGGCCTGAACTTCTTGGACAGCAAGTACTTTCCGTTGACCACTTGCCTGTCTGCTCTGGCATTGTTCATTTTCGTGGCCAGTGCTCTAGCCTTCACCTACCGTGAAGAAATTCGTGTTATCGTCTACTACCGCTACGGATTGAGGCTGTTTTCCAAAGATGGTGGCAACAAGGAAGGAGACCAAAACAAAGTCTATGACGCCTTCGTGTGCTATAGTCACGACGACGAGGCTTTTGTCAGCGAGCAATTGATCCCTGGATTGGAAAACATTGATCCTCCGTTCCGCATTTGTGTCCACAGTCGGGACTTTGTCATCGGCTCTTTCATCACGGACAATATCTTGGAGGCTGTAGAGAAAAGTCGTAGGACAATTTTGATTCTGTCCGAAAATTTCATGCAAAGCGAATGGTGCCGCTTCGAATTCAAAACTGCACATTTGCAGATGTTTCGAGATCCTTCTCATCGTGTCATCCTGATTGTGAGGGGAGTGATCCCTGAAAATTTGCACCCGGAAATGAAAGTGTACCTGAAGACGAACACCTATCTGATGTGGGACGATCGGTTGTTTTGGAAAAGACTTCATTATGCAATGCCAGATCGAAAATTAGTTGTTACTTAAATGAAGTACCTGAAATTTATTTAAATTTATGATTTGTGCGTGTTTTTATTTATTTTGTGACAATGTGCATTTGAAACTTGTGAAATTATTTGACTTTAATATTTTCATTTAATTTCTGAATTTATAAATTCATAAAATTTATAAAACGGGCAACTTTTATTTCACTTGGAATGAACTACTTTCTACTCTAGTATATGTCCTACCTATGAGGGCTAGAACCATATAATAAACTTGACAATTGTAAAATATTCTCATTTTAAATATTTGATTGACAATTGCACCTTTTCTTAATTAGATCATACTTCACGGTAGATAATTTGTAGAAATAATGTGTTTTTGTTCTTTTCTTTCTACTTTTGTATTTAAATTCATTTCAATAAAATTACTTCATAAAATAAAAATTTGTATACGTTTATTAATAGTATTTAAGGCAATGGATAACTTTTAGATACAATTTAGCAAACTCCAACCGTTCATTATTACCGTTACGGAAGGGAGGAGTCACAGACTGAACTACCAATGAACTAACTGAACGTCACGAGTGCGCATTACGTTCAGTTAGTTCATTGGTAGTTCAGTCTGTGGCTCCTCCCTTCCGTAACGGTAATAATGAACGGTTGGAGTTTGCTAAATATCCCTACTGTGTATCGTACAATAATGTTGTTAATAAGTTCAGATAAGTTCACATAATGTATTTAGTTAAATAAGTAGTACAATTAAAGCAGCAACTTCGAGTGTTGAGGAGGTGCAATATTACAATATCAAAAATAATAATACAAGTATTTTTATTGGTGATCCCATAGCGTATTTTCTAATTAATATAATTATTTTTAAGCTTAAATAAAACGTACAGAGAATTAATATTCCCCAATACAGTATTTTGAATTGAAAGTTGTAATCCATGACGGTCTTCCATACTTCGTTTCTGGTTCCCGCCATGCGCGTGTGCAGACAGATAGCGTCGTTTGTTGTTGTTGAATCTGAACTCCGATTGTATTGCAATCTGTTTCATTCACCACCGTGATTATAAATATATTTGCATTTTGCAATGCCGCCAAAAAAGGTAAATAGTGACACGATAAAATATCTATATTGACTCGCAATAATAATAATTAGTATAGAGGAAAAACAATTGTTATTGTGTGAAACGATGCATTGATGCAGAAAAATGTGGCCTGGTCAATTGAATGCACAGTATTAATGATCTTATAATTGTTGTGTTTCAGGCGTCAGCTAAGGGTTCCAAGAAAACTACGAAGAGGAAATTGGAAGACATTTCCTCCAGTGACACTGATGAAGGAAAGACAACTAAAAAAGTGAGTATATGGTAGATTTATGATATAATTTGCAATATATAGGCCATCCAATTAAATATTTTAATTTTGCATTATCAATTTTTAAGGTGAAGCCCAGCAAGTCTAAAATCCTGCTGAATCCAACAGCCACAGACTTTAAGAAAGAGGATTATGCCTGCGATGCAAGTTCCCCGGACGGAAAGCCATGGAATATAAAAATTTCTTCGTGGAATGTCAATGGGCTTAGGGCTTTAATCGATGTGAGTTTATTGTTGTACATATGAGGTTTTCTAATTGTTCTAGCCATGGTAATATACTGCCTGGCTATTGCCGTGATACCTTTTCGATCTGAACTGGCCAGCTATCCTTACTGCGGTGTTTTTGGGTTTGCTTGAGGAACCGTAGTTCAGGAACGTGGTGTGTAGTTAATAGGAATTATTCATTGTATTTGACAAATTTATTTTAAAATTTCAGAAAAATGGGCTGGATTACATAAATTTCGAGGAACCTCATATTTTTTGCATTCAAGAGACCAAATGTGCCAAGGAGAAAATTCCCTCGGAGGCCACTGTTAAAGGCTACACTGCATATTGGTTGTCAGGCGATACTGATGGATACTCGGGAATTGGACTATATACTAATATCACACCACAAAATGTGAAATATGGGATTGGTAGGTTAATGAATTTGTTAACGTTGTGTAACACATTGTCAAGGGACCATCCGTGAATACATTTAGTTGAAGTAATATGTTTGAGGATAGAATGGAAAATTTGAATGTGAATAAAATGTGAGTTCCCATAACCACAGTTGCGTTTATTTCCTAGGTGATGAAAAACATGACCAGGAAGGTCGAGTGATCACTGCTGAATATGAGAATTTCTACCTCGTGACAGCATGTAAGTTGAGGTAACTTGCCTCTTATAATGCAATAAACTTGTACTAAGCATTATGATTTGCACAGATGTTCCTAACGCTGGTCGGAAGCTAGTCCGCCTTGATAATAGGATGGATTGGGATGTGGCATTCCGCAAATACCTACAGGACCTGGATAAAGAGAAGCCCGTAATACTATGTGGTGATCTGAATGTTGCTCATGAGGAAATAGGTATGTGCGTTTAAAATGTGCAGCTTTCTAAATGAATAATGAGTTTCCCTTGTTCAAATATGGCTGTTGAGATCATCGTATCTTAGATCATGACTATATCAATATTCTTCACATACATTTGTCAATACAGATCTGGCTAATCCAAAGACCAATAAGAGATCGGCTGGCTTTACCCAAGAGGAGCGTGATGGTTTCACGACATTACTTGAAACAGGTTTTGTAGATTCATTCCGCCATTTGCATCCTGACGTGAAAAAGGCATATACGTTTTGGACATATATGATGAATGCTCGTGCCAAAGATGTTGGATGGTAAGTACTTTAGACGTACATTGGGTGTTTAAATTCCATATTATTCCATGCAAAGTCACCTTTAGTAAAAGTGTATGCATGTGCAGTACAGGCATCCTCGCCCAAGATTTGAAATGATGGTATTCCAAATTTGCCCGTTTTTTGTCTTTAAAAATTTCTGTGAATTACCGTATTTTACGGACTATAAGACGCACTTTTTTCTTCAAAAAATTGCCTCCAAAATTCAGGTGCGTCTTATACTCATAAGGTATTTGTATGATGCGGGCTATAAAAAATTGCTTAAAAATTAAGGTGCGTCTTATAGTCCGTAAAATACGGTAGTATAAAAACTGAATAAACGATGCCGCATATTATCCAAAAGGATTTAGTAATTTTTAGTATATCCAAGATCACAGTATTTTAACACGACTCGGACATCAGTTAAGATGTCTTCAGCAATATAAACTTATACTTAATTATTCTTTCATTTCAGGCGGTTGGATTACTTTGTGATATCAAAACGTCTCATACCTAAACTTTGTGAAAATGTGATTCGTAAGAACGTCTTGGGAAGTGATCACTGTCCTATTACTTTATTCATGGCATTCTAGCTATAAATGGCTTTTGTTTAGATTTGAATTGCTCAAGTTTTTTTTATATAAATTTCTCATTATCTCACCTCAATCTAAAGCATTTTTATATTTGTTTACTCAGAATTATTGGGTACTTAGTATGCATCTTGGTAAGCAGATTTCATCATTTTTAGTCAGAATCTTTCAGCTAAATGACAAATTACAGAATCTTTTCATATTTTATAGAACAGACTGATTCAATGAACTTCCTGATAGTCTGGCTGGTAAAACGCTTCTTGGTTATATTTGCTTATATCTAACTACCTAATCTAATCATATGTGCTAAGATTTGTTGACAGATTAAGCTGACAGAACAGGAAATCAAATACTGTTTATTTTATAAATACAAAAAAGTAATATTGATACATGAAGTATTAGAGCCTACTTAGCAATACATTTTCAACCAGATAGAGATGAAGGATCAATAATAGAAGGTACCGATATTAATAACACAATACGTTTGTAAGATGCAAAATATACAAGAAAGCGTCAATTATCATTTGCGTTATTTGCATACAGAAGCTTTTCATAAGTTAATCTTCTCCTGCAGGAAGGGCATCTTCTAACCTCCGCAGAAATTTCACCCTGATCTCAGTCACGCTGTCGCCCTTTAGCTGATCTTGAACAAATCTCACGGAAACATCCATTTGGACCTGAATTCAGATTTATAATAAAAAAAAGTGCAGCTTTTGGAAATTTCACACGGAACTGCCCGAGGAAAACAAATGTACCCACCATTTCTAACGCACCACGAAGAACCCCGCAGATCATGTTTGAGTATTTCAAATTGGAGTGGGCATCTGGTAGTTCAACGAATTCGGTAAGTGGATTGTTTTCAAAAATCAAGGAAAACTCGTCTCCTCCTGCACTCCAGTTTGAGACGGTAGGGCTGATACCCAAAAACATCTTAAATCCCATCTTTAAAAGAACATACAATGTCAGAATAAAAACTTGTTAATGTTAAACTTCTGATATTTTATCAGACGAATTTGATTGTGGCAACATTTTCTGCCTTACATTTCCTAATCCCTATGGGCAAATATCCAGGTGTGCTAGTACTTTATATTCATGCATTATGATGGCATTTATTGGCAAAATCAACAACAATCATGGGCTAGTGACCATTGGTGTCTATCTAGAGCTCTAGTAACACATAGTGGTCAAGCGGGTGCCATATCAGTAAATAAATGGGAATTGTATTGGTATTCTGTAAATACAGCTAATTTGCCAAGTGGTTGGCAGGTACGCTATCTTTGGCGATGGTTTTGTCAGAAAATCTAGAGAGAATTACATAACTTTAATAATTCTACCACCTGTATTTTATCTGCTGTATCTCTAAAGTCTTGACATCTGCTGACATTTGATCTTGCCAAGAAGTCCTCTATTAATCGAATGCCAATATTGTAGCCCCTGGAATGATGTACAAGTCATATGTTATAACCTTGCGTTACAAATTGGGATTAGCAATTTAATACCATACTGCATTTTTACATGCGGTCAAGTTGTTTGTTCACATCTTCTCCATTGTTTTCGTAGTCTTTCAGCAGTTGAGAAATTAGTGAACCATAGGTTAACGTAAACAATTCCGAGCTCTAAACAAGGGGACAAAAATACTGTCTGCAACACGTATCGTAAAGCTTGTCCAAAAACAATAAGCTCGAGAACTTACGACTTTTTTTAAATCTGTTCCTCTTGGACCCTGCCTTGACATGATTGATTATTCCTAGTTTTGTTATTAATTTAAGGACAGGTTTGATTATTTAAACTCTAGTACAAGTCGATTGTTAAATGTCACCAATTTTTATAATCACGAATGATATAATGGAGAGCAGACGATATCATTATTCAACGGCGCACCTGGCTATAGATTTGGAACTTTCTTGAAATCGGTGAAATGTGCGAATGAGTCTCTCAATTTGTATATTTTTCTAGTTTATTTTACGTTTTAAAACCATGACTGATTATGCGGAAGAGCAGAACAGCGAAATCGAAGCTTTGGAGGCAATTTATCCAGATGAATTCAATGGTGAGTTTGCCTTAATTCGAGATTTTGTAATAATGAATCTTGAAAAAAAGTTGTGGTCATGTTCAAGAATGTGTATTCTTTTTTATGTAGTGATTCAAACAACCCCATTGCAAGCGTTTACTGTTTCAATAAAGACAACGGATTATGAAGAAGATGGTGATGAAGGAGGTATTAATCGTGATGGTTATACTTGAATTATGCACATCGTTATCCCAAATATACTATAGATGTTTTTGTTTGATGTAATCATACCGGATGGCATGTAAACATTGTTCTCTCAATCCTCTTCAAATTTTGAGCTTATGTTTCACAAACTTATTTGTCATTCTGCTTCATAAATAGATGACAATTTGCACAATGTTAATGAAAATATCACATTTGACATGTGAATATGAATTTGTGAATGTTGCAATTGACATTTTATTTTTATTTATAGCATATTGCGTGATTAGTTTCACTTATGTGGCAAAATATCCAGATGAGCCACCTGTCATGGAAATAGTAGAAAGCATGAATATGGACGAAGGCATCATTGACGAACTTCAATCGTACCTTGTCAATCTCGTGAGTCTGTGTTTATTCTGTTCCTAATTTATCTTCGTAACTTTGCATATTTATTTATCGCAATGAATTGATTAGGCGGAAGAAAACTTGGGGATGGCTATGGTGTTCACCCTGGTATCATCTGCTCAAGAATGGCTTGCCTCAAGAGTTGAAAATTTAAAACTGGAGAAGGAGGAAGAAACAGAAAGGCGGATAAAAGCAGCCGAAGAAGCAGAAAGAGTAAGCCCAAATCCTCCCCTTCCCAGCAAATAACACGTGTAGGTTTTATGTTTACACCATTTTGATTTTTCAGAAAAAGTTTGAAGGTACTAGGGTTACCGTAGAGTCATTTTTATCATGGAAAGCAATTTTTGACTCCGAAATGGCTGCTCTTAAGAATAAACAGCTTAAAGATGAATCTGGTCCTAAACGCCTAACAGGTAATTTGGCTTTATTTTTACTCGATTTTAATGACATTTATAAACAACATTTATTTGACAAATGCAAACATTTATTACATTTCAAATTGTGTTTACAGGACGAGAAATGTTTCAGAAGGATCACACGTTAAACGAATCTGACATTCAGTTTTTACAAGAAGGTATGGATTCGAATTTACTTTTTGACCATTACCACATGACTCTGTTTGTTCCCAAATAATACTCCCAGAGTTGACAATTTCTAATTTTCTTTTAGATAATTAATATTAATCGAGTGTTATTTTTTTGTCAAATTATAGGCGAGGAAGAAGTTAAGGTTGACGAGTCCTTATTTCAAGATCTGGAAGACTTAGATATTGAAGAAATACCTGATGGTGATGATAGCAGCTAGTAGAAATTATGGGTAAACATTATTTAAGTTGTTTTGTTAATCAAAATTTGACTGTTGTGGGATTCACAATTCCAACATTTCTTGACATTAAAAATGCAAATTTATTAATGTAAGTATAAAAATAATCAATTAAAGAAATACAGAAATACAGGCTAGATCGCCTTTGTCATTAGAACAGGTTTGAGTCTGGATGTAAATCTTGTTTTAACCATTCTAAGGAAAGATGTGGGCTCTCTGGCATCTGCAGATCAGAGAAACTGACATCCTAATAAGGAAAAACAAGAACATGTTATTTAAATCAAATAATCATTCTTGATTACAATGATTATTTGTATTGTTGTATCATACCTCATGATTGGTAGACATTAAACATTCTGGCTCTTCGGGAGTTTGTGAGTTAGATGCTAATGAACCAGGAAGATTTACTGAAAACGTTTTAAGCTGTTGCATTGTGATGGTCAATTCTGGTTCTTCGGGCGACTGGATAGAAGGCCTTTTGGCATGTTTTTGGCCTGAAGAACGATGGCATCGAGGTTCGTGTAAAGGTGTCATTTTAAGCTTTGGTGTGGTGGCAGGAGAGCTAGAGTTGGCGTTTCCTACGGATAAATACAAAAGGGAATCATTGTTATGCTAAGTTGACCATTTTTTAAATAATTGGATATAAATATATGACAATACCGTACCATATTTTGCTTCTCGGGCCTTAGTTTTATTTATTTGGCATACTTCGGGTGTACAATCGAATATGGGATCATTCCCTACCATTGTATTCAGTGTAACTGTTCTAAGTGAAAGAAATGGTGATCCATCGATGCTTTCAGAAGGCTCTTGCAAGTATTTGGGCTTTAGAGCTACAACGGGTTTGAAGTTTCCAAAAGTGGCAATCGGCATTCGTGTTGCTGCTTTCAAACGACTCTCGCTTAACCCAAAATCTTCCATGCGTGGCTCAATCAACTCATCTTCTATGGCGCAACATCCAGGACTTTGATTACATGTTAATAACTATAAAAGAAATGGCCTGTTTAAACCAAAATATAACAAAGTATTTGAAAGCATAATTATTTGAATATTATTATCCGTACGTTTTCCATTACTTTTGCTGAATTAGAGACTGCTACTTTCTGCTCTGTCAAGTTTTCTGTTGATAAAAATGTTATTATACCAATCCAATCCAACATATACGTATGTGACAACCAGCTTTGTTGTGTGCTTACCTTTGAACTCGTCCTCCGAATAACATAGTTCAGAGGGAACTTCGATTCCAAATTTCTTGCATCGCACAACTATTCGTAGCAAATTCGCTTCAATTTCTTTTATTTCTATTTCTTTTGCCAACAGAAAATCGTCAACGTCAATCTTGGCAGACTCCATTTTGCAAAATCCCGCGCTATGTGACCAGACATAGAAGACGCAAATCCCTAATGTAGGCTATTATTATCATTTTTATTTATGCAGCATTTCATTGCAACTTTTAGAATGATATTTTTACTTGTATTTGGATAAGGAAAATAGTATATTGGATAATGAATAAAGGTCTTTAACTTTAATTAGAAAATAGACAAGTTATTTAACCTATAACGATTTTCACTATTGGCAACTTGGCATCATTGTTTCATGCGGGCTAGATTGTCTCACAAATAAATTGTGGTAAATATTGAATTAATTATGTCGGTTATTATTGAAACTACGCTCGGGGATATTACGGTGGATTTGTACATTTCAGAACGTCCAAGATGTAAGTACATGTGATATTAATTTCAAATTGAGCCGTTGAAAAGGAATGCGGAGCATATATGCTTTTGGTTGTAAATTTCAGCTTGTCTCAACTTCTTGAAACTGTGCAAAATGAAGTACTACAACTATTGCCTCATACATTCTGTACAAGTGAGTATATTTAGGTGAATCTGCACACAAAAATTGAACTTTGCCGAGCCTGCTTTTTCTGTTTTTCAGAGAAATTTTTTAATTCAAACTGGTGATCCTCTTGGGACCGGCCGAGGTGGCGAGTCGGTTTTTGGGTGAGTTGCTTGCAATGTTTACGTATTATTACGGATTACAATATTACCAAATTTTTAATTGACACACATGCTCTCTATCCGTAGGAAATTATACGGCGACCAGGCAAAGTTTTTTGAAGCAGAGAATGTGCCAAAAATGAAGCATCATAAACTGGGTACTTTGTCCATGGTGAATAATGGGCAAAATATGCATGGTTCTCAAGTAAGTGTGACATTATTTTCTTGAGTATTGGCAAGTAAATGATGTTAGGTTAGAATGAAATCATTTTCCTCTAGTTTTTCATCACAACCGGCGAAGAACTCGATTATTTGGATGGAGTTCACACGGTTTTTGGCGAAGTTGCCGAAGGATTCGAAGTTCTGATGAAAATCAATGCTGCCATTTGCGACGAGCAGAACCGGCCGTACAAAGATATAAGGTGAATCTTTTTCCTAAATAAGTATTCCGCATAGAGGAGAATTGCGATCGTTTGCTCAATTATTCCTCTGCTTTTAGGATAACGCACACTGTAATCCTGGACGACCCGTACGACGATCCTGCAGGGTTGGAGTTTCCTGATAGATCCCCTGCTTTGACGGAGGATCAATTGAAGGTAGAAAGTAATTTTGGATAAACTCATTTTTGTGGTCTCGTTTATCATCAGAAATATTTGCTCTCTGTTACGTGCAGACCGAACGCATCGGAGTGGACGAGGACGTGGACGACACGGGAGGCAAAACCTTGGAACAGGTGGAAGAGGAAATAAAGGACAAAGAGGCAAAAGCACGAGCTACAATTCTCGAAATGGTACGTCGAATATTTGTATAGTGAAACCTGTTTGCTCATTGCATTTTTACAATTGATGTAAATCGATGTAAAATAATTGATTTTGAAACTGTTGACGTTTTGATGTTTTGATACATTTAAGGTCGGCGACCTTCCCGAAGCAGACGTCAGACCCCCCGACAATGTCCTGTTTGTGTGCAAACTAAACCCAGTGACCACCGATGAAGATCTGGAAATAATTTTTTCACGTTTTGGAAAAATTGTCAGGTATGATTTTCTCGACATATTTGCGACGCCTCTTTTATATTAATTACTATAGCGCATTTTAAATTTAGTTGCGAAGTGGTACGAGACCGTAAATCGGGAGAATCCCTACAATATGCCTTCATCGAATTTGATAAGGTACCTTACGCTCGTGTCCGTGAAGTCCTTGGCCATCGCTCATTCGAGGTTCTTGACTTGTCAATTCGTTTTTCTCGTTCTAGGAAGAAGACTGCGAAAATGCGTATTTTAAAATGGATAACGTGCTCATTGATGACAGGCGCATTCACGTTGATTTCAGTCAATCCGTTTCGAAACTAAATTATCCTCAAAAAGGTACAATTCTCTCCTTGTCTGGCAACCAATAAGTAACGCGGGGTTTTTTTTGTAGTTTTTTTAAATGCATCAAGTGTATTGTACGTTTTATCAGGTGGCCATTCCAAAGACAGCATTCAAAAAGAGACAAAATTAGTTTTGAAGCAAGATCGAACACGAGGGTATGCCGATGCCGGACATCGAATCTTTAGGTTCAATTAAGTTTTCCCTAGTGATCTAGTTCCAACGATTTATCGGCGTGTTATGTTTTTTTTCCAGAAATTACTCTATGGTATTTGACAACGATTTGCCAATCTCGAAAGCAAAGTTAAAGAACGAGGTAATTTTCCATGTTGACTGTGTTGCATGAAGTTAACTGAACTATTTTAAGGATTGTTGCTTTGCGTTTAAAAGATGACTCTTGCTCGAAAATTAAAATATGCTGCAAACGTTTTTTTTAGGCTAAGAAAAGTAAAAGCGATGACGATTTTAAGAAAACGTCTCGGCGAACAGATGATCGGGAAGAGCGAAGTCGGGATGGATCACGCAAAAATAAAAGTGACAGATTCGATGATCGACGTGTAGTTTCAAAGAAGAGTAAGGATAAATCCAGCCGAGAAGAATTTGATGTTGGTCACAGTCGAGAACGAAGCCGGCATCGGAAGAAATGAGATGTCAACTGGAATATCGAGGGAGTGCATTGGTTGAATTGTTTTCAGAGCCGAATGTAATATTATGGTGGAGCCCCGTCGAGATATCTAGCAAGGGCTCAGAGGAGTGAGATTATTTAAAGGGCAAGTTTATCAAAACAATATGCTCAGTACATTAAAAAATTAATTTGTTCTGATTAGCTGTTTGGTGTGCAAACAAATCACACAATTTGACAACAAACAAACAAACCAAAATAATACCAGGCAAACCAAACGTTACTTGCGGTTTGGTATAGCTTTCCACTTCTGATATCGACACGCGAACACCATTGACGAAGTGAAATTCCCTAATACCAGGGCGGGGAAACTCCTGGTGACGTGTGGAGGGATTTTCATAATCTGATTTGTACCATAGATCTCCCTAGAATGTAATTGCATGCAACAATTTTGAAAGTTTTTTGCCTTTTTACCACAGAAAAATGGGCAAAATAATGTAAGATTGTCCTCCTAAAAAATTACACTTTTACATTTTCCTGTAAAGATAAGGTATTTTTACTGCAGAAAATGATATTATGTCCACTGTAGAAATAGGTCCCCTCAAAACTATTACAAATAGTTGGGGTTCAAGAAGAATTAAGTATTAGAAAGTTGAGTGTTGTTGATTTCCCAGATTTTTTGAATGAATAATGTGGTTTACGAGTGAATTTTGGTTTTTGCGAGTGGTATAACGTTTGACGACCTAGAATGACAGTGTGTGAATTTGTGAGTAAAAAAGTGAGTGAGGTGTGCAAGTCACTGACATTTTAAAATTAAATGACGAATAACTGTTAAAAACATGACATTTGAAAGAAATTGTGTAAAATCTTTAGTTTGCAAGTGCCTTTAAAGGCATGACAATTGAAAAAACTTGTCCATTGAAAATGTGCAAAATGGACACTAAAAAATTAACATTTTGAAATGGAGGAAGACATGGGTACGACCTCTCGCCATAACAATTTTATCTCGTGTGCCACATTATTTGGTCCAGATGTTTGTCGTTTTTTACAGGTTGTCATTGGAGATGTTATTTTGAATAAAATGAAGTTGCGTTTGTGGCATAATTGCGTACAAAAGAGAGAGGTTGTGTTGTATATCTTGAACCTATGTAGCAAACAGACCAGTGATTGAAATTGCAGTGAAGCTTGTTTGATAAATGATATATAGAAATTTGTTCATTGTATAAATTACAGGAGACATAATTTTTCACGTGTTTTCGTGCATGCTTTTACATGTTTTAACCTGCATTTGTATTCGTGTTTCAAGGTGTTTTAACACAGTTTGACGCAAGTTTTAACGTGTTTTCCCTCGTGTTTTAAGATGTTTTTCTCTACCCCCTTATATATTATATACTTTTTCTATATAATTTCATTCATGTTATGTGTCCTTTTCCTCGCGAGTATCCCTACTCTTAAGTTATCTGTACAGAAAATGAATAGAAGTCCTGTTATAAGGGAATTTTCCTTTGTATGTCATGTAATTTCTCATCAAATGTCACGACTATCTGAAATACAGTGATAATTCGGATCATGAACGTCTGTCTACAACACCATTTGCGAGCAAATTTTGCTTCGCTTCACGAACACCAAGCATGGACCGCACGTGAGTCGGGGCGCACAGCCACTCCCCAAAAGAAACCCAGCTCGCGTGGCTGCAGGTAGAGTCCCAACAACGAGTATTGATAATTTAGATTTACATTAATTACAATTGATTCGGATCACGAATAGGGTCAAGGAGCGGATTATGTCTGTGAACCGTATTGTCAAGGACATCTTCGGAGTAAAAACGCGTTGTTTTAATGGGGTTCATTTAAATATGGTTTTTGCCACATAGTGGTTTTTTTCCGCCAAAAGAAAGCAATTTTCGGACAAAAAAAATCATTTTTCCGATAAAAAAAAAATCATTTTTCCGACAAAATAAAATCATTTTTCTGACAAAATACCACTTTTTTAGAAAAATTGCCATTTTTGCCAACATACCACTTTTTTCGAAAAATTGCCAATTTTGCCAAAATACCACTTTTTTTCGAAAACTTGCCATTTTTGCGAAAATACCACTTTTTTCGAAAAATTGCCATTTTTGCAAACATACCAGTTTTATCGAAATATTGCCAATTTTGCCAAAATACCACTTTTTTCGAAAAATTGCCATTTTTGCCAAAATACCACTTTTTTCCAAAAATTGCCATTTTTGCGAAAACACCACTTTTTTCGAAAAATTGCCATTTTTGCCAAAATAACACTTTTTTCGAAAAATTGCCATTTTTGCGAAAATACCACTTTTTTCGAAAAATTTCCATTTTGGCCAAAATACCACTTCTTTCGAAAACTTGCCATTTTTGCGAAAATACCACTTTTTTCCAAAAATTGCCATTTTTGCGAAAACACCACTTTTTTCGAAAAATTGCCATTTTTGCCAAAATAACACTTTTTTCGAAAAATTGCCATTTTTGCCAAAATACCACTTTTTTCGAAAAATTGCCATTTTTGCCAAAATACCACTTTTTTCGAAAAATTTTAGCAAAAAAAATAATTTTTCCGACAAAAAAAAATCAATTTTCTGACAAAAAAAATCATTTATAAGACAAAAAAAAATCATTTGTCCGCCAAAAAAAAATTATTTATTTACAACAAAAAAAAGCATTTTTCCTACGAAAAAAAAATGAAATCTCCGACGAAAAAAAATCATTTTTCCGACAAAAAAAAATGAAATTTCCTACGAAAAAAATCATTTTTCCGATAAAAATAAAAATGAAATTTCCTACGAAAAATTATCATGTTTCCGACGAAAAAAAAATGAAATTTAAGGCGAAAAAAAAATTAAATTTCCGACGAAAAAAAATGAGTTTTCCAAAAAAAAAAAAAAACGAGTTTTCCGAAAAAAAAAAAAAACGAGTTTTCCAAAAAAAAAAAAACTCGTCTTTTTTTCGCTCGGGAAACTCGTCTTTTTTTCGCTCGGGAAACTCGTCTTTTTTCGCT